>CM038111.1:22770548-23054655 GCA_001642375.2 Mentha longifolia | reverse complement strand
AAAAAAACAAATCTCTAAAAATTCAATTTAAAATCCATCATCACAAAGCTTTAAAATTATCTAAAAGTCAACAGGGTCAGTAAATAGAGGACGAATGGAGTATATATTTATATATGGGATAGAAGCCTCGTGAATTATTATTATTATTATTATTATTATTGGAGCCTCTTTGAACTTGTTTTTCATATGATGGACCTTCTATTGCTTTGTTAAGCGTTTGATCGAGTCTTGGGACTAGTTTGAATGGAGAAACGGAGTTCTCGTTTGAACTAGTCGACTTTAGCTGATGTTTGATAATTCAGAATTATCAAGTAGATTTATCGACCGTCAAGGCCATCCGAATTTCTCGGTTAGACTTTTCTACCCTCTCGAATAATATAATTCTAAGACGCGATACGAGCTAGAAGCGTATAATATAACTCTAATGGGATAAAAGACTAAAACGAGAATTCTAGAAATAATATATTTTCTCTAAAAACTAGAATATCTACTAAAACGAGACTTTTCCCTAAAGGTCAAGCAAGTGGCGAGGGTCGAGGAACGTGAAGAAGAACCAGGAACCGCTCAATCACTTTTGCAATCAGGTGGGTGTTCTTTCGAAGAAAATTATAATGTTGCTATAATAAAACATGTTTTGAAAATAAAACAAGTTGACTCAAAACCCTTTCATGCATAAAATGTTTTTGGTTTTATGTGTGATGCCTATCTGTGTTGGATTGCCAACGTTATATCGATCGAGCCTAAGTTAGACAAAGATCGCTAGCCAGGTGATGTGTACACGAAGTCATGACTATGTGCTCCAAAGGTGGGCCGGTTATGCATGGAAACGTCCGGTGAGGTGGCCACCTTGTCGGCGTACTTACAGATATGGATAATACAGGTGTGGAAGAAAATGGGGGTGCGCTCCAATTGTTTATCAAAGCAAAGATTATTTTAGTTTCACAAATCTTTTGATAAATCCTTGTGATAATTGTGAAATGCATGATGGGTGAATAATTTAACAACAATATTTTTGGGCATAACCCCACGGAGTGCATCAAGTACTCAGCCCTGCTCGTGTTTCCAAAAACTTGCAAGTTGAGCGAGGTGGCAAAGGCGGCAGTGTTGAGAGAAGAATATCCCATCTTTCGTTTTCAGTTCAGAAAGAGATACATATCTCCATATATGTATCTATTTTGTTATAAACTTCCGCTGTATGCTTAAATTCTCATGTTTTGTTAAGTAATACTTCCTCTGTCTCAGAGATATTGACCCCTTTCATTATTATATACCTCACATATTAATAAGAAATGGCTCAATATCTCTGAGCCGAAGGAAGTATGTAAGTGAATTCATGAACCAGTAAATCGAGAATTACTCTACCTTTATTTCTTCACAAACTTGAATTATGTTTGACTCTATAAGGTTCCTTCTCTTAAATATTTAAATAATATTTGAGCCATTGGCTTTTTCGTATCTTCACTTATCTTCTATTTCTACAACGATCGAGTGTATCCAATTATTCATTTTCATTAATCACAGAATTATTCTTATTCTCCCCTTTCTTCTCCATTTCTTTAATCCAATCCCTAGTCACACTCCGACTAAGCCGTCCTTAGGGATAAGGGGCCATGACAAATAATAATAATAATAATAATAATAATAATAATAATATAGTGTGATAAAATTTTTGGGGTGTTACATATATCCTCGTTCAGCACCTGCACAACAGCAGTCAAATTCTCGTACTCATGGAGTTGATCCATGATCGGCTTGTCCTCCACCATTTGAAACTTCAGCCAGTTTCCGGCGATGTACTTCTTCATCCCAGCATCATCTCCTTCATACTTCTTCAGAAGAGCCTCCCATATCTCTTTCGCAGATCGATGGTTGACGAAAAGATCAAACAAACTATTGGACATATTATTGAGTAAATGTCTATGCACAGTTTTGTTACCCTTTTCGTACTTGGTAGCAGCAGCGTCCAGCGGGGATGGTGGGGGAGGAATCGTAGCGACTCCATCAGAAACAGGAGGGATCCAGTGCTGCGCAGCAGCAGCCTGGGGAGCATCTTGGAACAGCACGTAATCGACCTCTAGTTGCTCGAAGAAGATGAGCAACTTCTAGGACCAGCGCCTGTAGTTGGTGCCGTTCAGGGTTGACTGATCGGAAATAGCAGGATTCATCGAGGCCATTGATTTGCTTTTAAATTGTTGGAACTGACGTCGAAACCTGCATAAATAAACAAAATAAATCGAGCGTTAGCACTGTGCCGTGGTGCGCGCACCACTGCCTTAAAAGCGAATTCCGGTAGACACTCGATGCTAGTCTCACTGCCAAAACCACTCTCGAAGGTTAACACAGAACCCAAGATTCATGAGCACTTGTGAGTCGAGGGCTGGAGACGTATCGATGCGAAAGGCAGTGAGAAAATGAGAAAAACGACTGCAGAGGGAAGAAATAATTTTTGTTTGTATTTGTCTTTGAAGGCTGGAGACTCATGTATTTATAGGAGAGATTAGGATTAGTTGTGTCTTAGTGGACAAGTAATAAACTTAGGCTATATGTATTTATAGGAGAGATTAGGATTAGGGTTTAAAATTTGTGTCTTAGTGGACGAGTAATAAACTTAGGCAACAACAAGGAATCAAAATGGCTCGAACCACACACGCGCGACGACTAGACCGGGCCGGGCCATGTGTGTGTGTCTGTTTCAGCAACACAAGCCCACTATCCAAAAGCCCATAAAGTTATTCAATCCCATTCCTCTCAATACTTAATATATACCTTCCTCACTTCTCTATTTTTCCAATGTGGAACAAGTAGCAAAAGAGTTTTAAGGAGAAACAAGAGCAAAACCTTTTTTCATTTCCAACATACAAAACATTGATAAAAATATGCCTTCGAGATTACTCAAACTCCGTTTATAAAGATGCACTCAAATTTTCGATCCATTAATTGAAAGAAAAACATTTCACCAACTTGCGTCTCATCATTAACAAAGTGTAAATGGTTATATATACCCAAAATAAATATCTATATAAGTTTTATACCCACCACTTTAAAAGTATAAGTTTGATACCCAAAATTAAATGAAAAGACAAAGTTACCCTTAAAAAGTAAGTGTTCCTCACGGCTACTCTTATCTCACGGTTAAATTGAAATTTAAACCGTGAGGATCCCATTTTAACCGTGAGTTAATTAAAAAAAAATTATTGAATAAATTCTGAAATTCATTTATTCACCAACAACCAAATGAGCAAAAGTTACATTTCATTAATTGAAATAACAGTAAAAGTGAATAATATTTCTTTAACAACAACAAAATTCAAACAAATCGTGACATTCGCACTGTAAAAAGAAGAAGCTCCTCAATTTTACCTGCGATTTTGGTAAATTTTGCCTCCGAATTTGGTGATTTTTTAAAGATATTGTGGGTATTTGGCACATTGTTGAAGATATTTTCATTATATTAAAGGTATGTTCGGTTTATTTTTCGTTATGTTTGGTTTATTTTTTATTTTTTGATGTTTTTATTGTGTAAAATAGGGAAAAATCGTATGAATTTGAAATATAGTTTTTATTGACATCTTTTTGTAGAAAATCATGTTTTATTTACTTAATTTATATGAATAGTGGTTAGAATATATATTTATAACGTATTTATCGTTAATATTAAAGTAATTACTCCATTAATAGGTTTAGACTGTTATATATTATAGTGATTAAGATTAAATTAAGGAATTTTAGATTTATTAAAATTATTTACCATTAACGGTTTTAAACAAATATCCACGGTTGGAACAATTATTTAACCGTGATACTCACGGTTAAAACCATGATTTAACCGTGAGACTGACGGTTAAAAAGACTATTTAACCGTGAGACTCACGGTTAAAATCATTATTTAACCGTGAGGGTCACGGTTAAAAGCATTATCTAACCGTGTAAACTTACTTTTAACGGTTAAGTAATTGCTTTAACCGTCATCATTCAACCGTGAGAGAGGTTGAAACTGTTCATTGTAATTTTTTTTCTTTTCTTTTATTTATTTGATTTTTTTCTTCATTTTTTCTGCAGCTATGTCTCGGGTGAAATTATTTATTCGTCATAGTGGGCATTTTGAGCGAACCACTTATGTAGGGGGCGATCGTGTTTTGATGCATATGGCATCGACTGAAATTACATATTCGAATCTATTACAAGCTATTCGTGAACAACTAGGTGAAGAATCTGATTATTTGCTGTACTATTTGAGTGATACCGAGGACGGGAAGAGTAAGGTCATTTTGAGGACCGACACTGATTTGTTGAGATTGATTGTGGAGCAGAAAACTAAGGCAACTGTTTTTGTCGTCAACAAAGATAAGGGAATCGCCCGGAACACTCCTAGGACACACGGTTCTAGGGTATATACAGGTGTGAATATCGAGGAGCCGAGGTCGGAGGCTCTACATTCGGACGAAGAAAGGATTGAGGATGATGATGTCGCCCAAGATATGGCTGAGGAAGCACGAGATGCTATAGATCTCTCTGACTTATTCGAGAAGCTTACCATGGAGTTCGGTGCATGGATCTGAGAGCCGAGACGGGTTGATAGGATCATTGGGCATCGCAATATTCATTCAGAGTCCCAACCTACCGAAGACCACGTGGGCACGGTCGATCCGGATGCTATCCGAGATTGGTTGATTCCTCACGTTCATCTAGACACCGCGCTGCCGCTGGGGTTGATCGATCCAGATTATTACACACCCTCTGCTAGTCAGTTGCGAGATGGTGGCCTGTTCAAGAGAAAAGATGATTTGTCGGTAGCAGTTGGATTGCATCAAATGGAGAACCGGCAGCAGTATAGAGTTGAGAACTCGGACACTTACCGTGTGGGGTTCAGATGCAAGAACGAGGGGTGTGAGTACCTGGTACGGGCAAAGCACATTGGGGGTCTATGGCGCATTGGCACGTACCGTGGCATCCACACATGCTTATTCAATATAGACGGGACGACACCGCGTCAGTATCCCGCAAATGTTCTAGGAGCATTCTATGCTCAGAGATTGATCACTGATGGTGTTGTACTTAAGCCGAAGGAGATGGTTAACGAAATGCGAGCTGAGTACGGCATTCAGATCGACTACAGTTTCGCACTGCGAGCGAGGAACATCGCGATAGAGATGATGTACGGAGGATTTGTGGAGTCGTACAGTAGACTCCCATCTTATCTATATCTATTGAAGCAGAAGAATCCAGGTACTGTGTACGATATATCGACTTCCTCGATCGACGATCGATTGTGCTATATGTTCATCGCTCTAGGACAGTCCTTGCAAGCATTTCATAGTGATTTGCTCTGTTCGGTTATCGTAGTTGACGGGCACACCTTAAAGGAAAAAACAAGGGGACTCTATTCGTGGCTTGCACGAAGGATGGGAACGAGCATGTCTTTCCACTTGCCATTGGATTTGGGCCGATCGAGGATGATGATTCATGGACTTGGTTTCTTACTAGGTTGCATCATTGTTTAGGAGCGCCTCAAGACCTTCTGATAGTCTCCGATGGCCATATCAACATCGCAAATGCCATTAGGAATGTCTTCCCACATGCGCATCATGGTCTTTGCTTTCATCATCTGATGAAAAATCTTGTTGGATTTCGGAGGGGCGCACTCGGCATATTCGAAGCTGCAGCATACGCACACTCGGATGCTAAATTTGAAGAATACATGAAGGCCTTGATGGACATGAGTGTGGAAGGTGGTGGGATATACCAGAGGTTGTGTGACATCGGATTGCATCGGTGGGCGCGTAACAAGTGCCTTGTTCCACGCACTAGTTTCATGACTTCAAATGCTGCTGAGACGATGAATGCTAGACTCCTGTGGGCTAGACGATTGCCCATTTGCGCCATGATTGAGACTTACCGGATTATTGTGGAGAAGTGGTTTGAGGAGCACCGGCGCAACGCCCAATCAAGGGACCACGAGCTGACTGAGAACGCGTACTTGAAGATGTCTACATCTGTAGAATGGGCCCGTCACTACACCGTTAGAGAGTCAACGGTGCCCAACGTGTATAGGGTCGAGGGCGACACTGGGAATTACCTTGTGGACCTTCAGAACGGGACCTGCGACTGCCGCGAATGGGAGCTGGACTTGATGCCTTGTCGTCACGCTTGTGCTGCTGTTGGGTATGCATTTCGTTCATGACTATTCATAATGTTTAACGGTTTGAATTTATTATGTTTAATGGTTTGATATTTCAGATTTGCTGGAGGCCGTGCTACTGACTATGTTAGCCATTATTTCAAACAATCGACGCTCCTGGCAACCTATTCGCCCAACATTCAACCGGTTCCCCATCCACAAACTTGGACAGTGCCCGATTTCATTTCTTCTCAAGTGGTTCGGCCGCCTATTGTTGATAAGCAAGTAGGTAGACCGCGATTGAGCAGAGCTAGATCAACAGTGGAAGATCTTCCGGGAAATCCACAAAGATGTGGTCGTTGTGGTCAATATGGACACAAGAGACGTACATGCACTGCACCTTTGCAAATCGGAGGCCAAGATCTCAATAGACCCCCAAACGAAGATGGTGTGCAACGGCGAAGGGCAAAAACTTATACTATTTGTCACCAACAGGGTCATACTAGGCCTAGATGCCCAATGAGAGATGTTAATTAAATTAAATTAAAAACTCATAAAGTGTTTTGTTAGTAAATTACAGCTTGCCGGGCGTACAATTACAATAGAAAAATCTCCGATGATTACAAGTGGGAAAAAATAAAACAAATTTGAAGTCGAGTCGAGGAAACCCTCTTTCCGCAAGACGAATTACGCCCCGGGTAGTGCTCACGGATTTGGCGCTTCCTCCCCAAAGATGAAACGACTTCTCGTCTTCTTAGTAGCAGCACCACACACTAAGAAGCTCTGACGAACTGGAAATAGAAGGCTAAGGAACTGAGCTCGGAAAACTGGATGTTTTAGAAGAGAGGATGCAAAATGCTTTAGTTCGTATGTCCTAGAATGGCCTGCAGAGCCTTCTATTTATAGGCTGCTCACTATGGAGGGACTTTAATGCATTAAATGCATTAATTAGCCATAAAGGCTATTAGAGGTAGTGGTGGAGTCGAAAGGTGAAAGGGCTAACTTTTCAGTTAAAGAGTCACCTGACTATTCAGCTGAAAAGTCACCTTCCAGAACCTCTTTCGGATGCAGCTGAGCTAGGCAGTCATCCGAGGTGCCGAAGCCGAAGTGGCAGAGGCCGATGCCGAAGTGGCACAGGCCTGGCATAGGCCGAAGCCGAAGTGGTACAGGCCGAAGCCGAAGTGACTAAGCCGAGGCCGAAGTCAAAGACCGAGGCCGAAGCCGAAGTCCGAGCCGAGCCCGAGGCCAAAGCCGCCGAAGTCAAAGACCGAGGCCGAAGCCAAAGTCCGAGGACCAAGGCCGAGCCCGAGGCCATAGCCGAGACCGAGGCCGACGTCGTAGATCGAGACCAAGGCCGAAGCCGAAGTCGAAGACCTAGACCGAGGCTGAAGTCGCAGACCTAGGCCGAAGTCGCAGACCTAGGCCGAAGCCGAAGTCGCAGACTAAGACCCGAGGCCGAAGCCGACCTCATCCACAACCACTTAACTTACACTTCTTTCAAGAAAGAAGTAACTCTCCACCAATCTTTTAACATTTATATCTCACTCACCGGAAATCGGTTTGAGCATATAAATACACCACGTTCATCTACTCCGCGAGTAGAACAATAATATAATATTTAATTTAATTAATAAATTAAATATTAATTATTATTTATTTGGTCAAAACACCAAATTTCCAACATGTTTGAATGCGGTTAAACAACAATTATGGACAACTGTTACACTTCTCTCTGTTTTGATTCTTCAGTGATGTTTTTTTTTAATTTGTGGAAAATTAACGGTTAGATTTTATTTATGGAAAATTAACGATTTCTTTGATTTGTAACCGTGTCAAATGTAACCGTCAACCGTTAAATATAATTTATTTCAAAATTAGAAAATACAATTAACCGTGAGTGCTCACGGTTTATTTGATTCTTAACCGTGGGCTCACGGTTAAAAATCAAATAAACCGTGAGCACTCACGGTTAATTTGATTATTAACCGTGAGCTCATGGTTAAAATTCAAATTCACCGTTATAGTTATTGTATTTTTTAGCCATTTTATCTTAAATTATTTGGAATGTTTTAAAAATATTGTATGACGGTTAGATTTTAAAACATAACCGTGAGGTCATATTTTATCTGTTAACACTGTGACCGTGAACCCTAACCCTTAATTGTATAAATAGACCGTCACTATACCCGAAAAAATGTATTTTAATTGTTAATTGATATAATATATTTTAGATGAAATGTTAATTGAAAAATTCTACCTAATCTAATCTAAATCTACACTACGTTGTGACAGGGAGAATATCCGTTTCCCGACCTCAGCGCGAAACCCGGAGAGATACTTCACACCAATCCTCTGAAGGCGTGGCTTCTTCAAGGCGAAGATACGATCGATGTACATACAAGCGAGGGGGCCGCATGAAACACCGTCTTTCTGTATGTACTGTTGCTCAAGGGGAACCCAAACAACCTCCAGGAAATCAGTTTGCTTCTGCAGTGACGGATGTTGATCCCAATACCCAACTTGTTGTAATACTCTGGGCCACAATTTTATGATCGGATAGAGCTGCACCTTCCGGGTGAATCTGTCGGCTGCACTAGGCATCGTATGTAGCAGCGAGTCGTATACTTCCATCGTCCACGCATCAGTCAGTACCCGGCAGATAACCCAGTGGTCTCCGGTTACGTGGCAAACAAACACAAACTGCATACATGAAGCGAGGACTCGACTAAACTTAAAACTTATGTATAAAGCACTAATAATAATATGTACTCAAAACATAAAGTTAAAATGAAAGAACTTACACTAGTTGCGTTCATCCAATGATCGTACGACCCGATACCGTGAAAGCAGTTACCGAGATCATTTGGCAGCTGGTAATCACGATACTTCAGCTTCGACTTCGCCATTGCCGTAGGATTTCCACTGTGAAAATCCATCAGTGTTCTCCTCAGATCGTACTGTCAAATGATATACTAACAGTTAGAGAATACACAGAAAAATGAATAATTAAAATTATTATTCATTGAATATGTCAAAGAAAACTCACATATACGCCCATTCCAAGTAGAACGGTCCGCCTCTCATTCAGAGATGGACACAAAGACAGTCCGTCTTGGAGTCGACTCCACCAGTAAAGCACATACAGCTCCATTATCTAAAATCCACAGATTATTATGAAAACATAATAAACAACAATTTATCAAAAATAATAAAAACACAAAATAAGGACGAGTGAGGTACCTCGGCGCTGAACATGACGTCGGGGTGTTCAATCTGATCGAACAATTCCTGCGTCATCTTATGTGGCGGGTCCTGCTGGTTCCAGACGACACATTCCGGCCCGCTTGCTCTGAATATCATGTACGTCTCCTTGATCGACGAGCCGGAGTATGGTGTGACGATATTCGGCATAAATGGGCTCTGTAAAGCAGCAGATGGCCTCACATCCCGTTGCCCAACACGAGTGCGACGCACAGGCGTCTTTCCTGCCACGTCAGAGTCGGCATCACTGTACTCACCGCGTACTCACCGGCATTCCTCTGCTGCATCTGAGGAACGGGAATCGACTGAGGATGAGGCTGCACATGCTGCAGCACGGGATGCGCCCAATCATCCAGTGGCATATTCTCAATCTCCCGATAATAAGACGAGTGCGAAGACTCCTCATCGTGGACCTCAGCCTCTCAAAATGGAGGCGTCCTTGATCTCTCCCGTGCTACCGGCTCCGTAACAAAGCCGACCATGTGCTCAAAACCTGGAGCAGCCTGGGGGGTAGGTGGCCTCTGGTCAATATAGGGAGCTTCCTGATCGTCTCGATCTCCCTGGGCCTGGCCTCCAGAGGGCACGTTGCTGGCATGTGACGGTGCTCGACGATGAGATTGAGAGCTACGGCTCGAGGAACTCCTCGACTTCCCGAAGATCCCCTTGAGGTGCCCGGCTATGGACTTGGCGATACGAGCCATCACCCCGGTCTCCGACTGGTCTTGGGCCAATTTCTCCATGAACTTGTCGGCCCACGCATCGTTATCACATTCTCGGGGGCACGGAGTCCCATGCACACAACAGACGAGGCTCGGGGACCGATTGAGGACAGAAGTATCGACACACGGCCTCTTCGATGTGCTGGGACGAGCCCTTTCGGCTTGGAGAGGACGTCCACCATCAGAATTTGCCCTGGTGGCACGAGATTGGCGACCATGACCGGGGACTACGTCCCTAACATCTCGACACCTTAGCCGATCGATCAGTCTTGCCATACCTCTGGCTTCCCTCGATTGTCTTTGGGCTGCAGGCGCTTTCTTCTACGAGTGGCGCGTAATCGTCTGAAATCGAACCATCAATAGGTCTCAATTCTCGAAAATGCTCAAAAAATAAAATGACGCCATTTCCTCAGCATCGGGTTCGAGCGTGGGGTTTACTAGGAGCTGCAAAAAAAAAAAAACATAACAATTAAAATATATATATATATATACTCACGGTTTGTCACGGTTTGATTAAGGATTTGACCGTGTGAGCTCATGGTTAAATTTGAGTTCTAACCATGAAAAGTGAATCTCACGGTTCGAACTCAAATTTAACCGTGACCTCACGGTCACATCCTTAATCGAACCGTGAGGTTCTCTATTCACTCTACTAACCGTGAGATCTCACGGTTTCTTTAATTTTTAACCGTGGATCTCACGGTTTTTTTTTTTTAAATTCAACAGTGTAACTTAGAATATATGCGAGAATTAATCAAATTAAATAAAAAAACAAAACAACTTCAATTAATTCACCCATATTGATTAAAGAAATTAAACCTCATGAATAATATTAGAATATTATTGATTTAAAATTAATAAAATTAAAATTAATGACGTACCCTTGGATTGTTGAAAAAATCAACAAAATCATTGGTCGAGCCATCCATTTCTCATCGCTTTAGTCGGGGATATTGGTGGTTGTTCAAGCGTCTACCACACTTCTCCCCTAAACTTGGAATGGCCTCGAATGCCCAAAAATACAACGCCCAGACAGGACCATATAAATGGTAGGTAACAGAAGTACCGCCTCCAATTTCTTTGGGGTCCTTCTTTGCCACTCCGAGCTGGTGGCACATTATTTGGAACCCCCATGATCCCCACAGAAAAGTCCCCCATCGCTGTAGGTCCTCGGCCAATGTCCACACCCAATCATCAACGTTTCTATCGTAGTCTCTACACAATATCAAGTAGTAGTAGCAAAGGATGTTGGCGGCCTTCAAGTATTGATCCAACGTCCCTATAACTCGAGACGCATCAGTAAAATCCTTCCACAATTGTTTCACTTTCACCTTAACTCCATTGCCGCCGTAGTAAGTATGGTAGAGGCTCGTACTTGGGATAATGTGGTTGTTGCCGTGAGGATTAAAGGATGACTCACCGAATATTAATCCGGTGACAAGGCAGAATTCTTCAGGCCCAAACCGAATATCCTGGCCACCGACATGAAACAATCTTTCGAATTTATGTTCGTCGCCCCTCCATAGCTCTCGGGATAAGAGCTCGTGCAAGGCACGTTTCGCATTGCCGGTCTTCCTCATCGTGCACAACCGGGCGAAAGGAGATGCCTCGCTGAATTGTCTAACCAATTCTTCTCCGCCTATACGCATAATCGAATCTATGATAGACGGAATAGCATAGTCCCGATGGTAACAATTTATTTCACCCGGGAATCCTTGCATACGTGGCCTATACCAATTAAACCTAGGTTGCAAAAGAAATAAACAAAAAAGCGCGAATTAATTAATTAATTAACATTTAAAAAAAAGCTTCTCACGGTTTAAACATAAGTTAAACCGTGAGGTCTCACGGTTACAATTCATTTCTAACCGTGAGAACTAATTTTAACGGTTCGATTTAAGCCACGTGGAGCTTACGGTTTCAATCTAACCGTGAACTCACGGTTTGGTTAAAATCGTGACCGTTAATAACTAGTAATAACCTCACGGTTTAAAAGTTCATTTCACGGTCAGAACTTAAACCAAACCGTGAGATCTCACGGTTTGACTTAAATGAAACCGTGAACTTAAATAGTAACTTCTTCTTCTACACAGATCTATGTTCCAATCCAGATTTATACATACAGATTTCATGAATTCGAACCCAACTGAAGCATACAAATCGAAGGAAATAAACACATTATAATTCTAATTCTATTCTAAAATCATAAAACTCTAAACATGCTTAAAATTCACAAAAAATAAACTGAACATTCAATAAAAAAACTTTAAATATAATTTTTTTTCCTAAAAATTGAACTCACCGGCGGCGGCGGATCCGGAATATTTTCTCGTTCTTCCCTCGTCGGAACTCGGCGACGTGGCTGTGACGGGCCTACATCGGCTTCATGTTCGTTACCCAAATTATGCTCGACATCGGACATTGCTTTGCTTCTTCTCTCCGGCGTCGGCAAATTTATGCCTCACGGTTATTGTTCAAAAAAAAGGGGGGCTAGGGTTCACGGTATTGAGAGCGTGAGAGGGAGAGAGTTCACGGTAGATTTGTTTTTAATTTTAAGAGTAAATAGTAAAGTGGGACCCACTTTCTTTTTGTTTTATTTTGAATGTGAGTAAAGTTGGAGGTTATTCTTGTCTTTTCATTTGAATTTGGGTATAAAATTTATAGTTTTAAACTTGTGGGTATAAAACTTATACACTTATTTATTTTGAGTATATTTAAAGTTCACCCATTAACAAATGTCGAGTGACATATTGCAAAATATTTTATTGGACTGGACCGATTGTCAAGAGATATATGATACTACCTCCATCCCATTACATTAGTCCTATTTGCTTTTTGATTGTTCGGCACGCTTTTCCACCGAAACCTAGTACGAGTTTTAAAATATAATTTTGACGTATTCATTTAGTCCTATTTACAAAACCGTAGGTATAAGTTCAAGGGTAATTCTATACACAGCCCTCATATTACTCTTCATAACCCCTATTTAAATAAAATAATAAAATATTAATGTAATTACCAGTTTGTCCCCACAGCCTCGCATCACTCTTCGTAGCCCCCCTCCTCCTCCCACAGCTTCGCCAACACTATCAACCTCCCCCACAACCGCCAACAATTCCGCTCCTGATAGGATAGGCCCAATGGCCCAGACCAGCTCGGCCCATCCAAAGGGAGGCCCAATAACACAAAGTCAACAGAGATCAGCCACCCCACGATTTCTCAACCACTGCACAGGCGGACGTGCGAGAGCAGCAACATCCATGATTTCTCAACCACTGCACAGGCGGACGTGCGAGAGCAGCAACATCCATGATTTCTCAACCACTGCAGAGGCGGACGTGCGAGAGCAGCAACATCCATGATCTCTCAACCACCCTTGACCGAAACTATCTATAAATAAGAGCCATTTTGTAAGAGGGGGGGGTCGGCACTGTACTATTTGGAAAAGATACTTGAATATACACACTCTCTTTCTCCTCCGTGGATGTAGATCGACCCAAAAGATCGAACCACGTAAATCCTTGTGTTCCCAGTCTTCTACAAATCTCACCATCACTAAAACACTCTAAAATCGACGATCGATCACTGGCGCCGTCTGTGGGAAACGAAAGAATTTTGTGAAACCGATCAGCACATTTTCGAGTGAAAATACGATGGTAAGACCAACCCGCTCCGCCACCACCACCGCCGCCGCCGCTGCTGCCAAGGCGAAACAGAAACGAGCTGACCTCTTTTCCAATCCGCCTTACATGCCGGCCAACGAGGAAGAAGGTGACGTTAGTCAAGCTCAGAAAACTGCTTCCCAGATCCAACGTGACCAACAACCCATTCGCCGAACTCCTGAAGGCCACCCGGAGGATGTCCCATCTGGGGGTTCAGCTAGCGGCGACGGACCAGATCAAAGTGGCAGCCAACACGGAAATACCGAACTCCAACCCGAGCTGGGAGACGCACTGAAGGCGTACCTGAACCTCCACGAGCAAGATTTTCGCAAGTTCGCCGATCAACACCGACAACAAAGTCAAAGTAAAGAAGACGAAGTCGAACCGTCACAAAGGCCATCCCTAAGTCTCCAGATCGTTGGAGACAGGGAGGCCAAAGTTCCCCAAAGGCGACAAAACAATCGCCGTAGGAACGATCGCGCTTCACCTCGGCGCGGTTCAACGTCACCTCGTCAAAATGTTGTTCCTCATCGGCGTGACGAAGGGAACGTCCATCAGAGAAGATTCGACGTTGAGGCCGAACTTCCCCGAAGGCGACAGAGCAATCGCCGCGGGAACGATCACGATTCACCTCAGCGCGATCCGACGCCACCTCGTCAAAACTGCCGTTCCACCTCGGCGCGACGACGAGAACGCCTACCAAGGAAGATTCGCCGTCTACGGTCGAATCTCGACTCCCTTCACTAATAGGATACTCTATACTCCCCTCCCGTCGACGTATAGAGTACCTCCTATCCCACCTTACAACGGAACCCAAGACCCCAATAACTTTCTATCCCGGTTCCAATACAACATGATGAACCAGGGGTTGGCCGAAGACGTTTACCTGTGTAAAGTCTTCCCCGAGCTACTAGTAGACAACGCTAGGAGCTGGTTTGATAGCCTCCCTAATTGCAGCGTAGGGTCATATGCCGACCTACTGGACGCCTTTGAACGTCTTTTCTTCCAAAAAGCCGCGGCAAAGATCAGCCCAGCCCAGCTCCTCACCTTAAAGCAAGGGCGGGGAGAAACGATCAGTGATTTTCTAGCCCGTTTTTATAACGAGAGCCTAAAAGTCGATCGTCTCTCCGACGACGTGCTTATCTCGGCCTTCCAAAATGGCATCCAGTCCGGAACTCTCTTCAGAGAGCTCGTAAAGGCACGTCCCGCGACCTCCAGGCAGCTATGGAGGATCGCCGACACATTCGCCGAAGCGGACGAGGCCGATCGGAAGAAACGGGCGGCAGATCGGCCCGAAAACAATGATAAGAGAAAAAAAGAGGAGCGCACTGACTTTGGGCAAGGCCGCCGAAGTGCCCTCGAAAGGTTACAGCGAGGACCCCTCGAGTCCCGCCTAGGACCTCGACCCAACCAAGACCGAAGTCAGTATACACCGCTGACAAAGTCCAGGGCCGAAATATATGAGCTCCACTCAGACTTGTTCGAGAAGCCATCGCCCTTATCCCGAGGTGGCTCGAAGCGCCGATCCAAGGAAAAATACTGCAAGCTCCACAATGACTATGGTCATGAAACTGAGGACTGCAGGGACCTCGCCTCGAACATAGAGCATATGGTGCGCGACGGTACCCTCAAACTGTACCAAAGTCGCGACCAGAAAGAGGCCCGACCTCAAGGGAAGGGCAAGAGAAAGAAAAATAAGGGAGGCCATAACTGCACCTCCAAAACCGACAAAAGGCCAAAACGCGATGACGAGGATGAGGATGAAGATCAACCCCGATATGATGCAGTTATCACTGCCATCACCGGACTGCCTGAAGGCACGACGAGGTCATCGTTGAAAGCCGAGTTCCGAAGTCAACAACGGGAAGAACCTACCCAAAAAAAGTTCAAGAGGGAGAAGGTCGTCACCTTTTCAAGCAATGACCCAGTTCCCCATGCGGTACCTCATCAAGATGCCACCATAATCGAGGCCATGGTGGCCAACAAACTGGTCCACCGTGTATTCGTTGATAGTGGAGCATCTGTGAGTGTGCTCTTTAAAGACTGCTTCGATAAGCTAGATATCGAAGAAGCACGTCTGAGGCCAGCACCCATGCCATTAAAGAACTTCACACAACAAGAGACGACGACGGAAGGCATAATTTCACTGCCCGTGATGGTTGGAAAGAGCCCGTTGTCTACTACGAAGATAATCCACTTCTTCGTCGTAAAAGCCAGCTCCCCCTATAACATCATCTTAGGAAGGGATTGGCTAATAGCGACAAAGGCAATCTGCTCGGCCTACCACCTAACGATTAAAATTCCGTCTAGAAACGGAGTGATCACGCTTCAAGGAAACCAGCAACAGGCTAAGGAGTGCATGCAGGTCGCACTCCGAGGTGATAGGAATCAACACCCCCAGGCATAGCAACTATAGAAACCCGAAGAGGTGGAGCCGACGTCGCCTCCATCCGTTGAGCCGGTAGAAGACGTCGCATTATACGAAAATAACCCTGCCAGGGTCGTCAAAGTAGGGTTCGTCGGCGAAAACGAGCTCTGAAGTCAACTCATCCGGCTCCTTCGGGAATATAGAGATGTCTTCGCTTGGTCGCCGCTAGACATGACCGGGGTGGCACCAAGCATCATCACTCATCACCTCAACATCGACCCTGCAATAAAACCAGTTCGGCAGAAGCAACGAGCCTTCGCAGCCAAACGAGGTCAAGTGATTCACGACGAGGTTCGGCAACTGCAACATGCAGATATTTTATTCGAAGTAAAATATCCGACCTGGTTGGCCAACCCCGTGATGGTGAAAAAGCAGGGAGGCGGGTGGCGGATGTGTATTGATTACACGGACCTTAATAAGCACTGCCCAAAAGACTGCTACCCCCTCCCCAACATTGACAAGAAGGTCGAAGCTCTTGTTGGCCACAAGGTGTTCAGCTTCTTGGACCTATACAAGGGATACCACCAAGTCCTCATGAATGCCGAAGACGCGCTGAAGACCGCCTTCGTCACGGACTTCGGCATCTATGCATACAAAAAAATGCCCTTCGGACTGAAGAACGCCGGAGCCACATACCAAAGGATGGTCGATAAAATTTTTGAAGCCCACGTCGGTAGCATTGTCGAAGTATATGTAGACGATATAGTCGTAAAGAGCAAGGAGATCGCCACTTGTGTAAACGACCTTAAAGTTGTCTTCGGCCTACTTCGTAAAGTAAACCTAAAATTAAACCCAGAAAAGTGTACTTTTATGGTCCGATCTGGAAAATTTCTAGGGTGTTGGGTTTCACGCGAGGGGTTAAAAGCCAACCCTTCAAAAGTCCGAGCTATCCAAGAAATGCAAGTGCCAAAGTCAATCCATGACGTGCACAAACTGACGGGCTGCCTAGCCGCCCTAAGTCGTTTTCTATCTAAGGCCGCCGAAAAACAACTCCCATTCTTCAAGATACTAAAGAAGGCGCCGAACTTCGAATGGAACGACGAGCACAGGAGAGCTTTCGATGGCTTAAAGAAGTATCTCGCAAATCTCCCTACATTATCTGCACCAAAGAAGGGCGAGGTCCTCTCTTTATACCTCGCCGCTTCGAACGAGGCAATCAGTGCAGTCCTGGTACGAGAAGAAAGACGTCATCAGCTACCCGTCTATTTCATAAGCCGAGCCCTAAAAGGACCGGAGACGAGGTATCAGCCTTTGGAAAAGGTCGCACTTGCGTTGGTGAATGCAGCAAGGAGACTCCGACCGTACTTCCATGCACATCAGATACAAGTGCTGACCGACCTACCACTTCGGCAAGTGCTTACAAAGCCGGAAGCATCTGGGCGAATCGCTAAATGGGCTATAGAACTCGGCGAACATACGATTTCCTTTGTACCTCGCCAAGCAATTAAAGGGCAAGCCCTGGCCGTGGTAGAAGCCAAGTTCACGGGTACACAGCAATCCGTTGAACCTACTGAGGATAAATCAAAGGCCGAGGCACCGAACCCACAACCGCGAGACTGTTGGAAGGTCTACGTCGACGGGGCATCTGGTAACAAAGGAAGCGGAGCCGGGGTTTTACTCATCAGCCCGGAAGGAAAGGAGGTCACCCACGCACTCCGGTTCAATTTTCCGACCACAAATAACGAGGTGGAGTACGAAGCTCTAATCGCTGGACTTCGCCTAGCCCAAGCTCTCCAGGTAAGGGCCATTCAAATCCACAACGATTCCCAAATCATAGTGAATCATATACTAGGTAAATACGAGGCCAAAGGAGAACAAATGAAGAAGTACCTTCATAAGGCCAAGATCCTACAACAAGGCTTCTCGTACTTCGAGTTGGTGCGAATCCCAAGAGGGGATAACGGACGAGCTGACGCGCTAAGCAAGCTCGCGTCATCATCAACAATCTCTCCAGTGGAAGAAGTACAGCTCCGAAGTATCGATGAAGCCGAAGTTAATGTAGTAACCGAAGACGGACCGAACTGGATGACTCCACTTCGCAGCTATTTAGAGATAGGCGAGCTCCCCACCGATAAGGTTGAGGCTAGAAAGCTCCTGGCCAAGTCCATCAAGTATGTCTTTGAACAGGGAGTGTTGTATAGAAAATCCTACCTCCAACCTCTCCTAAGATGTGCGGGGCCCAATCAAGCGAACTACGTACTGCGCGAGGTCCATGAAGGTTCCTGCGGCAGTCACATCGGAGCCCGCACCCTGACCAAAAAGATCATGAGGTGGGGATACTATTGGCCCACCATGCTCCAGGATGCTACCGACCTCGTCAAAAAATGCCCGAAGTGCCAAATCCATGCGACGGTTCCAAGATTGCCACAGACCGAACTGGCCAGCATGCAAAGCCCTTGGCCGTTCATGCAGTGGGGAATCGACATCGTCGGTCCATTCGAAAAAGCTCCCAGCCAACTACAGTTCCTCATCGTGGCCATCGACTACTTTACGAAGTGGGTCGAAGCCGAACCATCGGCGCGAATCACAAGTAAAAACGCCCTAAACTTCGTTTGGAAAAACATAGTTTGTCGCTTCGGCATACCTCACGTCCTCGTTTCAGATAACGGAACCCAGTTCACAGACAAGACGTTCAGAGAATGGTGTGACGAACTCCACATCTGACAGAAGTTCACCTCGGTAGCCCATCCTCAAGCGAATGGTCAAACCGAGGTTACGAACCGAACAATAGTCAAGGGGTTAAAAACCCGGCTGGATAAGGCCAAAGGAGACTGGGCAGCAAACTTGCCCCAAGTCCTATGGTCGTACCGAACCACCCCGCAGACGTCACACGGTGAGACACCATACAGCTTGGTGTATGGAACCGCAAGCAGTGATCCCGGTAGAGATCGGTTTACCGAGCCCCCGAACGCTTAACTTCGCGGCCCAAGACAACGAAGACAGGACTTCGAACTAACGTGGATTTGCTAGAAGAAAAACGGGAACAAGCCTACATACAAGAAGCTCGATACAAACAGCAAGTAGCTCGGTATTATAACAGTCGGGTGAAGCATCAACAGCTCTAAGTGGGCGACTTCGTACTTCGGAATAACGAGGTCAGCAGGGCGGAGAAGCTCGGCAAATTAGAAGCCACCTGGGAAGGACCGTACCGAGTTCAAGAAGTCCTCGGAAAAGGGTCGTACAAGCTCGCCCACATATCTGGTGAGCCCATACCCCGTACATGGCACATTACCCACTTGAAGAGGTACTTTGTATAAACAGAGGGTGATGTCCAAGTTCATTTAGGTCGTAGGAATTGAGTTATCTTGATAAATTTTGTCTTATTTTGACTTCGTAAAAATTTTTGTCTTATTTTGACTTCATAAAACTTTTTGTTTATTTTGCATGCATTTTGCATTTCTCTCTCTCATTTATACTAAGTATCTCGATTTTAAAAATCCTGACGAGGATACGCAAATAAACTCTGCCTCGGAGTCACACCCAAACGCGCGTAAGGGGACCACCCCTATCGATAAATTCGACAAATAAGGAACCTAGAAAGCCTAAACTTCGTCGTTAGACGAAGTGGCCACCTAAAAAGCCTAAACTTCGTCGCTAGACGGAGTGGCTACCTAGAAAGCCTAAACTTCGTCGTTAGACGAAGTGGCCACCTAAAAAGCCTAAACTTCGTCGTTAGACGAAGTGGCCACCTAAAAAGCCTAAACTTCGTCGTTGGACGAAGTGGCCACCTAGAAAGCCTAAAAGGCCCAAACTTCATCTCTGGACGAAGTGGTCGACCGAAAGCCTAAACTCCGTCACAAGACGAAGTGACTATGAGAAAGCTGCCTTCGTTGAATACAAGGGAACCTGCCTCGGTTAAAGGCAAGGATAGAAAGCTTAAACAAAAAAAAAAAATGTTTTATTTGAATAGAAATAAATGTACAATTGTTACATCAAGAAGACGAGGAACCCGGAGGCTTTGGCTTACTAAAGCTAAGCCAATCTCTAGCAAAATCCCTGCCGGAATTAAAGTTCAAAACATCGTCTATACTAAACCTGCCCCGACCACGTCCAGAAGCCGAACTTCGGCCTCTACCTCGGACATTCTGGCTCGCCCGACCCCGACCCCGTCCCGACGCCGATCGCCGCTCTTGACTATAAATTTCTCGAGAATGACGTGTCACAATCTTCGGGTCCGGCTCAGCAGACCTCGAAGATTCACCTTCCAAAAATTCTCTAGAAGTACGGTCGAGCAACCTCGGATCCGGATCGGAAGAAATTGAAGTCGCAGAACCAGCTTCTAAAGACAGACGTCGCTTCAACTTCGGAAAGCGATCAAGGACTGTCTCATAAATGCTCGCCACGCGAATGAGCTCTTCAAACTCACCTCTAACCTGCCAGGATTCACTCCCATATTCATCCCTGTAACTTCGGCATCGGGCCTGGAGCTCCTTGACCTTATCGTAAGTCTCGGAAATCGTGGATCCCCCAGCTCGGTGAATTATGGTCTCGTACTCCATATGCTCCTCGACGATCTCTTTGCAAGTCTTGATGTCGTCCCGAGCTCGCTGGTACTGGTCTTCAAGCTCCATGTATCTGGCATGCATCTCATCAAGTTTTTCCAAAGAAGCCTGAAGTTTCACCTCGGCCTCGATCTCAATGTTATTAGCCCGCTTCTTCCAGTTCGAAACATCGAGCTCGGCTACCTCTACAGCTCGGCGAAGCTCGGATATTTCTTGAACAAGGCGGGAGGCATCATAAAACTCGGGAGCAGACTACAGAACAAATACAAGCAAGGTTCAAAAGGAAATCTTTTTATATAGCCGAGCACGGCGAAAGAAACGCCACCCTAACGGTGACGAAGTACAAAACTAAAAAAAAAAAAAAAAAAAAAAAAAAGAAGAGAAGAGGGAAAGAAGCCAAAAATCGGGAAGTGTCAATTCACTCCATCACGATTTTCTCCTTCTAGGCCGACCTCTGGTTCCTCGGGGTCGTCGCGAGCTGGTTCCTCGGCGGTCTGTGCAGCCGGGGTCTTCTCGAGGTCGGCAATGACCGTCTCCAAGAGTTCATACCTGTCGACGGGACATCGCCGAATAGCCCCTTCAGTGAGCAGAACCCTCTGCGCGGCGAGCTGCTCGACCACCGGGATTGAAGAACCGTGCTCCAAAAGCACCCCGGCGAAGTCCTGCAGCGTTTCCTCCTCCGTCATGACACCATACCCGTACTTGGTTTTATCAAGCTCGGGGATGTCGGCGGCGATGTTGTCAAGCGCTGCAGAGACGATCGGGGTACTCAAGGCACTCGCCAACTGAACGGCCATTTGGGAGAAATGCCTCGACCGGAAGACACGTTCCACCACAGCTCGGAATACGTCTCCCTGTCCAGCCACCACCCCGGCAATCTCGCTTGTCAGCCGGTCCACTTCAACCTCCAGCTCGGCGTTCCTCTTTTTTGCCTCTTCGGCGGCAGCCAAAGCCACCGCCTCCCTCTCCTGTGCTGCCTGTGCCGCGGCTTCGGCGGCACGGACCCTGGCCTTCAGCCGATCCTCCGTAGCCGCAACTTCGGCAGCCTGTGTATGGAACTTGGCGACTCCACTCCTAATGAAGCTCGCCAAGCCCTGCAAAACCGCCTCGGCTCCCTAAAACCCAAAAACAAAGGAGAGAAATTAAAAAGGGTACAATCACTATATATATGTATGTAATATCCAGTTTTACACTTACTTCAGGGAATCCTTGGCTCGAGGTCGTGCCACTCTCGACGATCGTCACTTCGCCATCCAACGAAGGTACGGTTCCTCGAGGTCGTCGGCCGACCAACTGCAGTGGAGAGGAACCCCGGACAGGCGCGTCCAGCTGCGAGCTCACGGATACCGACCTTGGAAGGTCGGTCGTCCTCTCCGACGACGTCGCCGAAGTCGCCTTCTCCACCACGGAAACAGAGGGCTTCTGCCTCTTCCTCTTATTCTTGCCTTGCAAAGCGGCCTGGAAAGCTTGGGCATCCACTACAAAAAAAATATATATGTCAGTAAAAAACGAAAGAAATCACGAAACGCAAATCAGCGAAGCAGAGCCTCACCCAAGTCCGCGTCGGACACGGAGTTATACGGGCTTAACCCACGATTCGCAAGCTCGGCCTCGGCATAATTCCTTTCAACGAGGCCGAGGTTCACCAAGCTCGTCTCAAGCTCACCGGTCGGTTTCCCAGTGTCTCGAGGAGCGAACTTACCCTTCATCCAAGGGTATAACGGGACACCTTCACACCGGCAAAAGAAGAACTTCTTTTGCCAGTTCGGCACCTTAGAAGGCGTCCCCAACTTGAACCTATTAATAGGGGAAAGGTAAGCCCACCCCGTCGGACCAAGCTTAGGCCTAAAAAACCTAAGGAACGACTCTACGGTAGGCGTACCTCCACGTCGGCTGACCTCGAAGCAAAAGCCGATGATCTGCTTGACAGAGGGTGGTTGCAACTGACCTAACGCCAGTTCAAGCTCTTCTAAGAGCTCGACAAAAAAATGGTTCAAAGGGAACCGTAAACCGAAATGAAGGTAATCTTCATATACGGTAAAAAAACCCACGGGAGGCGAACTACCCCTATCAACATCGCGAGGTAAAAGGAGTTCGACTGACTCGGGAAATAAAAAACTGCGGGCCAAACCCTGCATATGAGATACAGACATGGTGGAGGCCACAGCCAGAGACGCGTCAGACCCGACCAACGACGGGAATTCAATTTCCCTAAACGCCGGCGGGACTAACGCGCGGGTATATACATTTAGCCAAACCTTCGCCGGAAACTCCCTAACCGGCGAAGGCGAAACCTCTACGTTCGCACTATCAGTATCTACTGGGAGAAAAGAAGAAGCATCCATTGTGAAGGAAATTACTTACTTGTCACAGATTTTCCGATCAAAAATCACCGGGAACTGACTGGACGGCGGCGGCGGTTGCAAAATTTTGAGGCTTAGGGTTTTCTCTCTTGCGCGAAATTGGAAATCAATTGAGGGGGAAAAATATTGTTTAGCGTACATGAGAAGCTTTTAAAAGCAAAGGCACGCCTTTTCAAATCCCGTCTCTTCACCTGCTCCAACAAAAAAGCGACGCGTGTCCTACCTACGCTGACAACAGCAGTCGCACCTCACATCACGTCCATTCGATTCCAACCTCGTCAAAACGAGGCGATATGTACTTCGACTTTGTCGAAATACCAATTTCGACGGGGGCAAGTGCAATTCAAGCTCGACCTTGTCAAAACGAGGCGGTATACATTTCGACTCCGTCAAAATCTCAATTTCGACGAAGCAAGTACAATTCCTCCACAATGACCTCGCTGCTCCGGTCTTTTGGGGGGGGAAGTGATAGGATAGGCCTAATGGCCCAGACCAGCTCGGCCCATCCAAAGGGAGGCCCAATAACACAAAGTCAACAAAGATCAGCCACCCCACGATTTCTCAACCACTGCACAGGCGGACGTGCGAGAGCAGCAACATCCATGATTTCTCAACCACTGCACAGGCGGACGTGCGAGAGCAGCAACATCCATGATTTCTCAACCACTGCACAGGCGGACGTGCGAGAGCAGCAACATCCATGATCTCTCAACCACCCTTGACCGAAACTATCTATAAATAAGAGCCATTTTGTAAGAGGGGGGGGGGGGGTCGGCACTGTACTATTTGGAAAAGATACTTGAATATACACACTCTCTTTCTCCTCCGTGGATGTAGATCGACCCAAAAGATCGAACCACGTAAATCCTTGTGTTCCCAGTCTTCTACAAATCTCACCATCACTAAAACACTCTAAAATCGACGATCGATCAGCTCCCCTCAACTATACCTGGTCCAACGCCATCCTCCACTTCTCCACCGCATCCAACGGCTTCGAAGTACGACACATCATTGCCTCTTGGTTCTCCGGCACCAAAATCCTCTGCACCAGTACCCCCGGGGCCAATCCCCGACAGAATCTTCTAAAGCTTGCACAAGGAGGTCATCCACTCCTCTGCCAGTCCCACACATGCCCGGACCTGAGCATAGGCTCACAAGGCCATTGCATAGGGCCTCAAAATTTTGGGAGCCCAATTTTTATTTTTAACTTTGGTTTTCAATCTTCTTTTTTAGTCTTTTTAATTTGTGTTAGCTTTAGTTCCATTTGATTGAACTTTATTTGTATTTTAATTCTTGCGATTTTTTGGATATTCCTATTGATCTTTTTTCTTTTTTTTTGCTTTTTTTCTTTTTTGGATATAATTTTACTACTTATAAACTGCTAAAACTCATTAAAAACAAAAAATCGCTTCTGAAGGGACCTTTTTTCATTTTCGCCTTAAGCCGCACAAAGCACAGGACTGGCTCTGGTCCCACATGAACCTCACCGTCGTCAACGATATCTACACGACTGCGCACCGGCATATCACCGAATCTGACATATATGAATCTTTGGACTTAGAATGTTTACAAAAACCACCTACCACTGTGAAATCTTCTTCTTCTACAAAGCAAAAACCAAATATGTTCAGATAATTTGAACTAATAAAAACAAAATTAATTTTTTGTTTATTTATTATTTTTGATTGTCATCGTTTTTTTTTCTCTCAAGTTTTCTCCGCCGTCTGTTTCTTAATATTTTTGGGGGCTAACCTTTATTTGAGACTCTTATTGTATTCATTTATTTTAGATTTAATTTGGTGGCTACGAGGGTTAAATAGTAAAGTTACTTTTATTATTATTTTTTTTTTAAAAAAAACTTAAGGGCTATGAGGAGTAAAAAGAGGACTATGTATAGAATTACTCTAAGTTCATAACAAATATTCCATATAATTAAACAAAGTATATCATGTACAGAGTTATGATGTTTTTAATTTACACAAGAAACGTTATGATATAGTAAGATAGAGGAATGATGTGTGCGTGTGTTGGGGGTTAATGCTCGTGATCAAAGGTTAACCCGTGATCAAAAGGCCCCGGGTTCGAGTCCTCCGTGGCGCGACTTTTAAATTTCAGTTAATTATGTGAAAAAAATAAAAAAAAGAAAAAGAAGAAGATATAGGAATGATATGCTAATCACTCTCCACGAGCACAAAGGAAATATAGGAATGATATGCTACTCACCTGCCATTTATTTTATTTTATTTTTTGAAGAAAAATAGTGTATTTAAGAATAGAGAAAATTTTAGGGACAAAATGTAAAATAGTCATTTAAGATGGTAGATGAAAAAAATTAGCCACTAATTTAAAAATATATTAAAAATAGTCACTTTTACATGATAAGACAAAAATATCCTTAATGAGATCGATCGAGCCTGACACACAGGATCGATCGACCCTTGAGCCCAACATGCTAAGGCTCGATCGATCCGGACACATGGGATCGATCGAGCCCATTCAACCCGAACACACTAAGGCTCGATCGATCCCATTTCAGGCTCGATCGCGTCCAAGACTTTTTTTTTTCTTACAAGTATTAAGTATTAAAGGTAAAAATGTCAAGGTGACTACTTTTTGTATCTTTATAAGTTAGTGACTATTTTTTTGTTTTTATTAAGTTAAGTGACTATTTTCTACCATTACCACAAAATTTTAGGTTCACTATCTTAAGATTCTTTATATCGGGTCCCATTTTTTTATTTATATATTTATTTCTAAATTTGTAAATATTGAATACCCGTACTTCCAAGTGTTTCAAATTGAATCTATGCCGTATCAATTTTTTTGTATGTCTTGATTAGTAGAAATGCTCCTACCCACGGTGGACATACTTAATGTGTCCACTGGTGATGTGGCAGTGTCACGTCTGCAATTTTTCCTTTTAGGGTTTAGTTTTTTTATGTTAGGGTTTAATTTTTGTATAGTATGATTTAATTATTTTTTATAGAGTTTTTATTAACTTCCTTATATATTTCAATGTCACGTCATCCATGGGCACATTAAGCATGCCCACGATGGGCACTCGATTAGTATTCATTAAAATTAGTCTTTGCCATTTCAAAATTCATTTGGGGGGATTTTAAACATAGCCCCATTTTCTCTCCATATAGCCCCAAATAAAAATAATAATAAAACTAATTTTAAATGTACAATTATATCCTTACACAACCCTAAAATAAAATCAAGATTATAATCGCATAGCCTCCGCTGTGCAAACCAGAAAAGTTACTATATGCATATGGTAACCCCTTGAAGAACACGCCTGTTGAAAGGGATGAAAGCACACTAATGGAGCACTGAAGTTCAGTGTCCTTCGAAGGAGAGCAATGCGATTCAGAATAGGGACTATCTTCTGATAGATTTACAACTGTAGTATAGAGATGTATCTATAGTTATTGGCTTCTAACGCTGCATATATAGAGGTTGTACTTTTGATTTGTGAACAAGTTGTGATGAAAAAGTCTCTCCTTTCTGTACAATATTTTGCTTCAAACTTTTCTTTGATTGTAATTTTTTGAGAAAATATTCTGATGAGAAGTTGCTAACTCATGTAATGATAAACAGATAGTATTCTACATTCCTTGATCAATTAAAGCTTCTCTCGGAAAGAAAATGGAAAGGTACAAATAATAACAAGAAACTATATATTGATGTATTGAATCTAGAATTCAAGTACACAATCTTCACTAAGAACGAATATCGGATTTGAGGTGTTAGAAACAATTTCCGCCCTTATTCTTACAACACATGAGAGTAATAATAGATAAAAGCTACAAAAATTAATGAGAATGTGGAGTGTGGAATCATGAATCATCGCCCCTATCCTTCTCAGATACTGGTAAATTTTCATAGCGAATTTTTTCGAGGCAATTTTGAGGAACCATCTCTTTCAAATGTGCGTTCTTCAAAAGGGGCTATATACCTTCTGGTTTTGTTAAGAATTTAATGTTGGTGGCTATATAAGGGCATAATTGTATATTTAGAATTAATATTATTATTATTTTTATTTGGGGCTATATAGAGAGAAAAGGGGGCTATGTTTAAAATCTCCCATTCATTTTTTTTTTTTCAGAAACATCATATATATATATATATATATATATATATATATAATCAACCCTTACGGGGTAGAAACATAATTTGTGGTGAGGATGAACCAAAATCTCTCATTCATTTGACGTAGCTTTCATTTATTTTAATTGGTGCTGAATTGTCATATCTAACAACCAAGTTCGTATATTTCAATTATGTTCAGATTAGGGCTTCCAAAGAATACTTGCACAATACGCAGTTTCATCTATAAATTAAAGTATAAGGTACCCGATTTGGCATAATTAAAAGTAAGAAATGAATGCATGCAAATCCAATTGAATTATTTTATAGTAGTATTAGTTTCAAGTGCATCCACCTACCAAGAAATGCATAATTCATGATAAATGATCCAGCATCAGAAATGAAAGTCAATAAATGGGATTGGTAATCTGGAAATTTAAGAAGAATTAATGGGAATAAGAACAAAAAATCTCCATCTAGCAACATTAATAGGAGAAATAAGGGCAGTCTAACACATGCAACAACTTAAATATATCTCTTGCCAAGAATTAATAATGGTGTGGTTGAATTTGTTAGAAATTAAGTGGTGCTTTAGTGGCTGCTGCTCATCTTTCCCTGTTACGTTAGTATATCTATTCTACAGTATATATACAATACAATGTACTCCATCTCTCCTCTATATATATATATATATATACCACATACTAAAACACACACACACACACCGACTCCCAGGCAATGAATGACGAAGACCTTCCTACAGTTTTGCGTAATTGCAATATTTACTACAAATTTTCCATTTATGCTCTTTACTCCTTGGTATTTTTCCAACAATTAATATTTACACTCTCTCTCTCTCTCTCTCTCTCCCCATCCCTCTGGTCTTCTTCAATTCAATTCATTTTTATTCATTAACACGTCCTCTCTCTCTCTCTCTCTCCAACCTCCACCTCTCTCCATAATTTAATTGAGAGCTTTAAAGCAAATCCCACATCTCTCCTATATATATCATGCTCCTAGAGTTCCTAAGCCAACAACCTCAGCCTCTTCATGTTGCTGCTGAATCTACTGCTAAAGGAGGTGGTTACAGCCACCTTATAGCCTCTCCCTCTCTCTCTCTCTCTCTCTCTCTCTCTCTCTCTCCACCACAAAATAACCATCTCTCCCTTTTTCTTAATCCTCTGTAGCTAACTTAGACAGACCATTCAACGATAAAGAGGAAGAGGAATCAAGCAGACCTTGGAACGAGGAGACGATGAGCCGAAGGAACGGACCAAAGCTTGACCTCAAGCTGAACCTGTCGCCACCGAGGGCCGAGGTCGACTCACCGAGCCACCGTTCGCCGAGCGTGTCCCCAACGAGTTCGTGCGTCTCGTCGGAGCCGAACCAAGACGAGCACCTCAGGTACTCGACGAGCCCGGAGGCCACATCGTCGATGATGCTGGTGGGATGCCCGAGGTGCCTCATGTACGTGATGCTGGCAGAGGAGGATCCCAAGTGCCCTAAATGCAAGAGCTCTGTTCTTCTTGACATCATCCATGAGCACAATAACCTAGATACCACCACCACCAGAAAGGCCAACAAGAGTTAAGACAGAGTAAGCTTAAATAGAATAATGCAAATCCTCAAGATTCTGCTGTTATTAACTAGCATTTCAAAAAAAAAAAAAAAGATCAACAAGAATGCAGCTATTTCTAGAGGTAGTTAGCGAGTAGCACTATTGGTGCTCCGTTTCTTGATCAGTATGTACAAGGAGGAGTGGAGCCTTAATAGTACTACTTCATTTCTTTCTTTTTTAATTAGTACTGATCCATTTCAAGTAGATGATAATCTGCAAGAAATTTCCTGCCTCCATCTTCACTTTGCTTCTTCCTACTACAGCAAGTCAGTTATCAAATACTCCTAATAAACTGAAAAAAAATTAGAGATGGAGGCCAGAAGCTAAGAAATATCAAACAATTTGCGCCAAGAAAGAAAAAAGAAAAAGAACTGGCTTTATTCTTTTTATTTGAGGGTATGAAAAGCTGCTTTCTGCTGATGAAATAAAACAGCGAGGTTACAGCTTGCAAAATGCAAGTAGTATTAATCGTACTTTAAGAGAATAGGTTTTGGGTATTAATAATAGTGACAATGAAGCCACTTCATCACTTCAAAAATATGACGGTTACGCTTTGCATGGATGTAACATTACATTCTCATCAATTGCCATAAAAAAACACCAAAAAAATGATAACAAACATTAACTAATTGGGCACTATTTACTCATTGCTTATTCATAGATGGTAAATATTTTCTATTCGAGCATGCAAATTAAAAAGTCTACATAGAGAAAAATTCTTACAGTTACAGAGAAAGGATCTTAGTGTGAAGTAGCTCTTCATGGTGCCTTAGATATCATCGCCAACAACTAAAAGCAACAATTAGCAAGCCAACTTATTGTAGTCAATAATAATACTGTATTAAATATCTTAATAAGTAGTAGTAGTTCAATGTCACAAGTTAGCAAAAAAACAATCAATGAACGACACCACACAAAATATGTGCATGTGAAGTTATTATGGGGAAAGATGTCCGAATTAAACCAGGGGAGGCTAATTAGGTAAATGCACCATTACTGAGTAGTGATGAGGTTGGGTAGCTCGAGCATTCAAAGATAAGAAAGACTATATATATATATATAAGATTGAGAATCCATTAAACACCAAATAAATGCAAGAGTAATTGAGACGGTTGAGGGAGAATAACAAGACTATTACGTCATGAAATATATACAAGACTATTGTTTAAGAAGAAAGAGAATCTTGACATAAGAGAAGAAATACAGATATGGGCTTTCCTTTCTTCCTGATTTTTCAAATGAAGAACAGCAACAAGATATTTGGGAATTACCCAACAAAACTGCCTTTCAATTTTGTATTCATTCAGTCCATATCTGATTTCATGATCAAACCACATGTAATGTAATTATCATTCATTTTCTAGTCATGTTACTTTCCATAATCTTCTTCATTTCTTTCTCTGGCTGTAATAAACTTTCCACTGAACAAATGCATGAACTTTTAATATCAACTTGTTTAGACCAACCAACATGTTTAAATTAATGCATGTACTAGCTCAGACAACTTGACTTGACAAATCAATGTCAAGAACTATTCATGAGATAAATTTCAGTGTTATTTTAATCGACATGAACAATTCTCTTGTGCTATGCTGCCTAGGATCAACCTTGTTAGTTGGAAGGATTTTTACGAGGAGTCAAAAAAGGAAAGGGAGACTTTTCTTTATTTTTATTTTTTCTGAACAAATAAGGAATCTTAAAGAAAATCTACCAAAGGGTGATGAAAATGGGAGAAAAGTCTACTCGGTCCTCTCTCCTTCTCCAACTCATGCACCACCTAACTCTTGCTTGTTATCCCAATAGTTCTTATGAGACAGTGATACAAAGTATTTCTTTGATGAGTTCCTACAACATTTGTTCTTTTTCTAAAAAAAAACAATGCCTTGAACCTAACATGAAAGTTTGTGCAAAAAAGATACTACAAGCAACACGGTAAACAACTTGAAAGAGCAGATTATGCAGAAACAGCAAGCGACTGACAATGTTGGAGAATTTTATTTACCCTCAGCCTAAGATAAACCTGACAATAATAGTAGAAATCAAGTTATTTACCCTCAACATAAGATAAACCTGAAAATAATAGTAGCAATCAAGTTTCCATTTAACTAACACGAAAATAAAAACAAACCTTTCTCCAGTCTCAGTTACACCACTATAATTCATGAAATTGCTACACTTGAGTAGCCAGTGTTAAAGAAGATGAAATATTATACCGCTAGGTGAAGCATATTCAAGGCTCAACATAAGCACATTACACTAAGGGTAACTCCATGGTGCAGTAGATCACTAATATAGTGCAATTTCTGCACTAAATCACTCCAATAATGAACTAAATTCTGCACTATATTAGCGAAGTGCAGACGAATAGTCAAGCACAACACCATTCACCTGCTATAAATTTAGTGCTGGTGGGTCTCGTATATTTCTCTATTTAATATTCTGGAAAATAAACAATAATTGATCTATTTTGGTTTGATAGATTGAAATCCATGATACTCCTATATTTATAAATATTAAATTATTTAATATTATCATGATAATTATTCATTATCTCAATAATCACCATTTAGTGACCATATAGATATTTAAAACTGTAAGAAAATATAACTTGTTTTAGAGAATATTCCTTTTTAGCGTGTTTAGTGCAAACTATTGGAGTTGAAAACACTTTTAGTGAAAAAACTGCACTAAAGTAATGCTAATCCAAGCCTAAAATAATGCCATAACTTACAGATTTACATATTTTTCGAAGTACGGATAGCCTCACTAAAGGTTATAACTAAGCAGAGCCCAAAGCTAGCAACTATCCGCAGTTCCCTAGACTAGAATTTTCTTTTTTGAGCCCTTAAACTAACTATTAAATTTAGTAATGCAGCCATTGTGAAAATGTAAGGCACTATACAATATTCTAAATTTTGTCTATCAAACCAAAGCAAGCTACACCCTAAAACACACACACACACATACACAAAAGCACTCACGGATTTGGTTCTAAAGGAAGGTCAGTGACCAACTAAAAATAAGTGGACTGCTTGCTATAAGGGATTTTAAGAAAAAGCCATAATGACCTATCTAAAATTTTTCAAAGAGTACTAACAAACCAAAAGAAAATAAACTTAACGTGTTTGCATGTTTAGTTTTGCAAACCAAAAGGGGTGTTAGTCACCTGAAGATGGTATATCAAAAGACATCGATAGAGGAATTCTGGTCAGAATTGCTAATCATCACGCAATGAGTGATCTCATCAAAGATAATTATCATAAACATGGAGTGAGAATTGGAAATGCAAAGATTTTAAACGGATAGACCTAAAACCCACTAAATCATGATGCAAATATTTGAATTGATATGGATTTGAAATCAGTTGCTCTTATTTTGAACTATTCCCATTAACCCAACCTCAAGTTGTCTATCCAAATGCAACATAAGAGAGACATTTTCGCCACACCTAGGGTGCAAATCGGAAACATCATAAATTAAAATAATCATAATTTTACATTCTTCATGTAATTACTTTTTTTATTTTCAAGTCATTGAACTGTAATAATTTTATACCCAACAAAAGATAACCGTAGAGAAATGATAGAACATACTCATTACTGACTTGGACAAATCTAAAGGCAACCCCAACTCCAATCCTCTTGAAATTGACATTCTCTTCAAGCCCTATGCCCTTCATCTGTGAATTAGATGTCTATTTCAAAGAATCCGGCACACTTGGAGATGCATGCTTGAATAGTCCTTTCAACCCGTCAATCTGTTTGCTAACCTAATATGTCTGAGAGAAATATTAGAAGCCGTGCTATCCTTTCTTTAAATTAATGCAAGTTACAGAAGATTAAAGAAAACCACAATGCAATTCATACTATGTTTCAGATCTCTATTAGATCTATCAGAGTTCTTTTTTTATGCACTCAATTCTTATCATACCAGCATGCATGATCAAAGAAACTCATTCAGATCAACATATTACCAATACTATAAAGAATTATGTTCCAAGAAGACTTTGGAAATTTCATGCACTGAAAAACTGTAAAGTCAAAAAACATAAGGCTGACATTTATCAAAGATGAGAAAAAAAAAATTCTAGTCTGCATCTTTAAGTTACCTATTGTTATGATTGCATCAAGGGTACATGTTCAGGTATCCTTTTCAGTCCATGAAATCCCCTTTCCCATATCTTATACCACAGATTGAATATAGGTAGGATAATATTTTTTCTAGCTCTGTCACCATCAAGTTCCAGCTAGTTTACTGTCATTGATAACCTGCACCAACTCAACCCATTGCATTCGATATATTGTTTTTAGGTTTTGCTAAATGTAATTTCACATGATGTGCCATCAGCAGACTTACTCTCTGGTCAGTGCTTCAAACCACTGGCTACAACTCTATCAGGACTTGCAAGTAATTTCTTTTTTCTTCCTTTCCAAACCCTATTTATGTAATGTTTCAAATGAAGCGTCTTTTTAATGTTTATCTACAACATGAAACTGACATCATTGTTTACAGTCTGGTAACAGGGTTCTTGCAATATTTTGCCTAATGTTTCATAGCTTTCCAGAACCCTTCTTTTCTAGACAAACAAGTGGTGTTTTTAACCAATAGTAAGAGATTACAGCCTTGAAGATGAGCATACTAAAGGCAGATAGAATAAATGTATACAACCCCCAGTGGCATACATTCTCCACAACCACCTGCACCCACTTAACCAATAAATAACAGCTATAAACAATCAAACTGATATGATAGCTGCAAACCAAGAGATGCCATGTCAAAAAAAGAAAACCAAACAATGTGTTTAGAATCAATTCAAACATTTATTGCAATCAAATGATTGCTGAAGGTGAACGCAAAGCTGATGTGGAGACATTCAGTGTTCTTGAAGAACAATAGAGACAATATTTGGGAACAGAGCAACAGGGTGCAGGCAAATATATGGAAGAACCTTTACACATAAAACAAACCGAATGATGAGATCAAAATAAAGCAGGGTGGGGGAATCTGTTGGAGAGATTGAAAGCCTGTTATCCATGGTTGCTTCCACATTCAGAGCTCTGTGAGTAAATTGATGCATTTTGATTTAATATCAGACATAGAATTTAAAATGACATGGAACATGTCCTGACAGAATTTAAATTAGTGTGCTTGCTAACAGAATTTAATAGAGATACACCACAGAAAAAGATTGCCAAACAGTAGTTTTTGTTTCCCAGGTTACACAATGAATATACAAAATTGAAAGATTAATGCATTCGGGAATACAAAGACCTTCTGTATCAAAACAAGAAGAAATAAAATCTTGTTACGTAGAAGATTGATAATTCTTGAAAAGGCTGTTAGTGAAGCTTTAACTCATTTGAGCTTCTATGTTTTCAGGGTAGTATAATATATAATGGAAAACATATTTCAAACCTATAAAAGATGAAATAGAGTTCAACTTCATCACTACGCAAAAACCCATGTCAAATGGACAAGTATCCAAGTGTAACAAAATAGAAACCAGTTTTACTCTGAACAGACCCAGGACAAAGTGAGGCCAAATAAAGAATCTGTTACACATTCTTATGATTATAAGATACAATGCTTTTTCACATACTAGTCGAGGGAACTAACAAAAATGTGGGAAGCAGTATACAATGCTTTCATAAGAATATGTAAAGCCTTCACCAAGAGGACAAACAACCTCACCATACCAGACATTATCTTAGACAGGTTTGCAGTGCAAATTGTATGGCATATGTTAAAAGATCAAAGATAAGTTCATCTTTTTCTGGACACAACAGACTGAATACACTGTTGAAGATTCAACATACTGCAAATGATAAGCCACAAGAAACTACATGTATATTTGACTGAACCACATAGTAAAATAGATAACAGATTTGACTAATACCTACTCCCACGATAACCATGTCTTCTAAATGCCAAAATGCTACAGCATCATAGATTTCTGAGCAGTGATGCTATTGAGAAGCAATGGAAACACTAATCACAGAAAGGCTGTTCTAAGGATTGTTCTCATGAAGTTCTCCCCACCCACTACCGCCAACATGTCTGTCAACAATACCAAATTCAGCATTCTGAGCAATTCTCCTTGAAGAGTTCTCTGCTGAAATGGGTCCCTTCTTCAATCTCCTGTAGTATATGATCTCCCAAGGCCACATGCGGGCAGAACCAAAATAAACATCCACAGGTAAGTCCATTTCATGTTCCTCAGGATGCTGCAAGCCATAATGTTTCAGAACCATGTGTACTTCCTCTATGGACATTCTCACTGAACTGGAAGCATTAGATTTTACAGAAATGTTAGCCTCTGTTGCTCCAACACGTTGCTCACTTTGTGCATCTCCCATCCCTTTCAAGGAGTGCAGAGGTAAATTATTAACAATACGATCATCACCATCTGATCTAATGGCACCTGTGCTCCTCAATTGTGTTTCCTCATCAAATAAAACTGTACTTGGGTGGACGTCAACATCATTTGCCAAAGAAACATTAAAATCTACTTGAACTTTATCTGGAGAGGGAGATACACTTTGATTAACTTCTTTAGGTGATACTGAAGATATAGGAGACATTGACCCAGCTTTGGACCGTGACTTAAATGTTTCGTATCCAGAATGACGTGAAGGTGAAGATTCACAAGAAGAACGTAAGGGAACTTTCTTCGAAGGTACTGATTTCAACTTGAATTGCGATGAGGGTTGAGAGAATAACCTCAAGGATCTAGAAGGTGACTGTGATCTGGATGAAGAATAATCAGAGTGGATTGGAGATGATGATGGATCTCTTGCTCTCTCAAACCTACTTTTGTCCTGACTTTCATGATCCCTTCTATTTCTTTTTTTATCTTTTAACTCTTTCCCCCTGCCTCTAGGAGAAATCACCCGAGTGGAAGAATCTCTATGTCTCAGCAACCTCTGATGGCCTTTTGAAGTTGATGGCTCCCTGTCACTGTCCTGACTACCGAGGGGAACAGTATCAACATTTGGATGCAGTCTTCCTTGAGAACCAGACATGTGCCTCTTTGGCTCTAGGGGGCAGTTGCTCCTTTCGTGGCCCGCATCCCCACAAAAATAGCATCTCTTTTCGGATTTTTCATTATCAAAATGCCCCCTTCTGTCTTGGAACTTCTTGACAGAAGATGAATCCACCAAAGGAGATAATTCTGTATGTTCATCCAATTCCTTTTTACTATCGCTGTTATGAGGCTCATAACGGTCAAAATCCAAGTTATTTTCCAAATAATTTTCATTTAGTGGGTCTACAGTTTGCTCGTCCCACCTACTAACATTCACATGGGTTTTTCTACTAGCTCCTGTCCCATGATCATTCAGAGAATTATAATTCTTCCCCCCTACATAACGCTTTGAATCACCTGGAAGGTAGCTAATTGATTCATAAATCAAGTCAGAAGACCCAGTTCTAAGCTCACTGTCTGCTTTGTGAGAGTTCATCTCATTTTTCCGTAGATCATATGAACCCAACCTTTGATTAGCATATTCTTTCACTGGGTACCTTCTGTGTGGTTGCTCATTCAACTTTTCTCTTGGGGGAATTCTTTGTAAACTTCGAGGCTGCTGCTTAGACCATGATACTGTTATCGCCTGTCCACAAATCCTGGTCCCACGAAGTGTTTTGAGGGCTTTCTCAGCACTAGCAGGATAATCATAAACTACAAACCCATATTTGTCCATCACCCGTATGGTGCACCTTCCAAACCTCCGGAAAACACGCTGAAGGTCATCTATATGAATGCCAGCTGATAGGTTCCCGATATGCAAAGACATCTGCAAGATACAGCATCAAAAGTTACCAAACTAAAACAATGGCTAGAAGCCTATATCACAGGTATATTTACATACAGATAGGTATATTTTCATCTAATCAATGAAGTTACCCAGCTAAGAATTAAACACATTCGTCTGGCTGCAACTGAAACAAAATGCAGCACCGAGCCCTAGAGATTCGTATGCAGATTAAAAACTATCTTTTGTACCCTTGCAAGATTTACATACGGTGAGATAAGAAGGATGCAAGTTAGAATTCGTTCTCTTTTTCTTTCTTTCTTTTCTGATTCAGAGAGACGGCATTAATCCACTATTAGAGCAAAAACCAGGATTTCACGTTCGAAACTATAAAGGAACATCTTTAACATGAAGCGTCTAACAATACGAAAATGAATAACAGCCAGAAACATAATCCTAAACTTCCACCCAAACACACACACATTTCCGCATCGCACTCAGACAAACATTTTAAGCTTACAACGCAAATCTCTGGGACTAAAAAAACTCCAAGAAAATAACATAAGAGAACAAGATTAGATAAAATCAAACAACTCATAAGCATTCAACAAACTCTAGTCTAAGCAAAAAATCTATCGGAAAATGTAGGAAAAAAAATTACATGAGAAAATTGGAGTAACAGATGAATGTAAATCACCTAGAGATTATGACGAAGAGTAACTCGTTTTCACAGAGTTAATTTGGTGCTTATATAGCGCAGCTGGCGTTTCGAATTCACACTGCAGATCGTCGCTTTTCGTTGTTTCTTTTTCGTTTTGTTTCTAGCTTCCTCTTTTTTTCCTTTTTCTTTTACGTTTACGAGGAAACCCTTTATTGGTTTTTTTCTCTGTTTAAATAAGAATGAAAAATATTTATCCTAAAAAAAAATAAACAATGATAAATAATAGGTTAATTACGTATATGTCCTTGTACTATTGAAATTTATTACTCCTATAAATGGAGGTTTGATCTTGATCTGTTCCGCCTTCTCCACCTTTTGTTCTTTCCTACCCTCCTTTTTTTATAGGGTATGTCTTTAATTTCTATTGTCTTCTTGGTTTGATCTTTCCCGCAGTTGGGATAAGATTTCTGGTTTCGCAGAGGCACTGCATTGACTTGCGGATTGGGGTTCAACTGAACTTGGGTACGAGCTATATATTGCAATTAATCACTAAATTAATGCAGGAAGAAGAATGTGTATGCTCTAAAGTAATTAATCACTTAATTAATACAGATAGATTGACTACATCTTATTGAGCCTTCACGCTCCCTAAATTCTGATGTCAGGTTTCAAATTCACGTGGAACCCCTTCTTACCATCTATAGATAATGGCAATGTCTTGTTTAACTAATCGAAGTTTGTGGCCTCTCAGTATTGATCTTCTTTCACCATTTTGATTGGTTTTTAGATGATATTCTGGTAATTGGATAATATGATAGGAGTATTAAATATTTCACATTTTTGAAAAATGTCGTTTAACCATTTGTTTGTTGTAGATTTATGCTAGAGGTGTTACTGTATGGTAGGAGTAGCAACGAGCTTGCTCCGATTCTTTTTTCCGTTTTCACTTGTAGTCAAGGATTTTGAAGAATATATTTTTGTCCGTTTTCATTAATTCTTTTATTAGTGTTGTTAATAAATACTCACTCTGTCCCCCATATATATGTGAGTATTACCTGTTTGGAATGTCCCGATATATATGTGTCTACCTTAAATAGAAATATTCGCTTATCAAAATTACTTATTCACCTTCACTTTATTCCTACTTTTGCTTACTTTCTCCCTATTTTATCTTACTTTTCTCACTTTATATTATTTTTTTCTTAAATTGCGTGTTACTCATCTCCCAACATATACGGAGTATATGGGAGACGGAGGGAGTATTATATGGACCATCAATCAAACATGGTCCTGTTTTGACATGTTTTAACATCTTAACATTGTTAGAACTTGATCTCAAAATCTGCACAAAAAATGCATAGGAGAAAACGAATTAATTAGCAACCGTGTCGTGGGCAAGCGCACCACTGCCTTAAAAGCGCGAATTCTGGCAGATCCTTGGTGCCAAGTCTCAATGCCGAAAACACTCTCGAAGAAACACACGACCAGGAAACAGGGAAGATGAAGAGGAGCCACTGTTTCTTATAGGCCTCTGTTTTTCTACGTATATCCTCATAGAAGCAGCCGAATACTATATATATACAACTTTACAACCACTAGCCCACATATCAAAACTTGGGGAGAAAGAAAACATGGGGATCGAAGCAAGATTTGGGCAAAAGGAAAGCAAAATAGAACGGATTGGATCAAGACATTCGGCTCGAAAGTGTCCAGCCTAAGCCCAAATTAACTCCGAAAAGCCCATTAATTGCATTTTATTTCCAACAAACATCCAGGAGTTTGAATTGGTTGATAGATTAGCAGTCAATATAGAAATTATTTCTTTTTCTGTCTTGATGTTGAATATTGTCCTTAAGTGGTGGCTATCAGGCCTTCGAAAGTAAAAGCTCGGGCATGATTGGTGAATTTATTTGCTGCTATTTCTATTACTGTTATTTTTTAATAATTGCTTTGGCTACTCATGCATGTTGGCAATGCTTTCAGTTCAGTATTTACTATATCAAACTTGGTCATCCTTTTTAATTTCTGTCATGAAGTTCATTTGCTTTTGACTGCTCAACATGCATACAGATATCAGATATGCATTTTTAGCTCTTTCTCAGTCTCATATTTTGAACTTTTAGAAGCATGGGTAATATTCATCATCTACTTGTCCTCCGCAGCTAATGCACAGGGCTTGAGTTGCATGTTACTTGGTCAGTTTACTTGTATGAGTTTTATGCAGTGTTCCAAAAGTTGTTAGGCTCTAGTCGGACGGTGAGGGGGACTAGCACCTAGGCGGATTAGAACTATAATACTTTTTTTTTATTACTATTTTTGCGCTGTGTCCTATATTACAAACAATACAATCATATATTATGAATAATGGTATCATTTTGTAATTCATGATAAACACATATAATAGGCTAATTAACAATTTAAATTCTATAAACTTATTAGTATTCCAAATAAACTTCAAAGTCTACAATAAATTTTCATAAATTTAAATATATAAAATTTATAAATTTAAACATAAATCAATTAAATATATCAATTTAAAGTTGAAACTCTAAATCCCTAATTTAATCCGCTCAGTCCGCCTAGCCTTCCCAAGCTCCAAAGTCTATCAACTAGCATAAAATCGGGTCGGCTATGATCCGCCTAGTGTCTAGGCACCGCCTAGACGACTGCCTAGACTGATTTTTAGAACACTAGTTTTATGTGGATTTTTGGCTTTAGGACTGATATTTCCGAATACCCGTATTTCACTCTGTTGAGATTGATTTGTTTCTTTCATCTATTTATCTTTTTTAGCTGTAAATAATCTTATTTTTCTTAACTTTATATTCTTGATTTGAATTATGAGTCCGTATGAGATCAATATATTTCTATTGAACTTGGTGCAATATAAAAGAGTCTTTAATTTAACACAGTCTCACTTCTATTATCACACCTATTTACCTCTTATGGATTTCTCTAAGCTTTGTGGTTTTATTTGTTGAGAGCTAACCTACCATTTCTGTGTGTGTGCGCGCGCAGGAAGTTCATGGCACCAATTTGAAGCTTGTTGGGCGCTGGCACTGCACAAGATAAAAGTAAACTAAAAGGCATTCTTGCTTGATTATATTGTATTTTGTTCTTCAAGGTTCAATGATCACTACCATGACATTTGTTTTATTTAGCTCGATGTTTAACAAAAATTTAAGTTGCACTTTACATATTTTGAAGCAAATATCCAAGAGTAGCAATCTTTCATTTTGTTAATTGAATTTTACAAAGTAGGTTTTCTTTTTAATCAGAAAAACAACAATTTTATTTATCAAAGAACAGTAGGAAGGAGAGGTACAAGATGTACTCCTCCAATACAGAAGTAACAACCATCAGCCCCTATGCCAAAGAAACACAGATTTTGCAAAACCCATGTATTAGAGCACTCCCAGTGGGCCGGGATCGCTAGGGTGCCCCGCCATAGAGCACACCCCGAGAGATCCGCCCCCCCACTGCCGCACCCCACATCGAACCCTCGGTAGCGCTCAAGCGCACCGCATCCGATACCCCCTTTTTTAAAAAAAACAATCGATATTTTTGGCAAAAAAATAAAAATTAAATTGCCAATTAGCCGTTAGAGCCCAAACGGCTACTCCCTCTTCCCCCAACTATAAATTCACCTCCAAATTCACACTTTTTTCACACCAAATTCTTCCATTTCATTTCCAATTCTTCTCAAATCTCACATTTTTACTCACTAAAAATTCCAAAAAAAAATGGGAGATCCAATTGAAAAGTTCATCAACAAATATTTCAGCTACTCCAACTACGGCGGGGGCGATTCCACAAATCTGGAGGATCCACCGAGCATGGCGGGAGCAAATTCCAACACGAATCTCGGGTTTGGCCAATACGCTCACTCTCCCGCTCCGTTTATGGGATTTTCCGACGAAGGATATTGGCCGTACTCTCCAGTCGACCCAATCGGCTTTGGCCGATTTCCAACTCCACCGGAAAATCAAGATCGAGTTCGATTTGCAACCCACGCGCTTGAGTTGATGAACCTCGCATCCTCATTTGAGAGTGTCTCCAACATTACTGCCCAATCACCGAAAAACGGAAGGGAAAATCGAGAGTGAAGCCGAAGCCAAAGCAAAGCAAGCCGTGAAGCGACGAGGCCGGCTCACAAAGGTTGCCGAAAAAATACTCACAAGAAGAGATGGAGTTACTGGCGATTTGTTGGTCGGCAGTGTCTCAGGACCCGTCAATCGAGAATGATCAAACGACGAATCGATTTTGGGACCGGATCGAGGAAGTGTACAATGCGAAGAAGCCAAAATAGGTGGCAGCGAGGGATGATGTAATGCTCAAGTCGTATTTCTCTCGAGTTCAAGCAGCTTGCAAGGAATTCAATGGGTTCTATGTTCAAGCAAAGAGGGATTGGCCTAGCGGAGCCAACCACGGAGACATACTCGATAAGGCTGATATGTTGTACTACGAAGCCAACAATAGGACGTCTTTCAAGTACTAATAAAGCATGGAGAGTGATGATCGAGGTTCCAAGATTTTAACATATCATGAACAAGGACTAAGGCGGATCTGATAGTATTAGCGATTTTGGTGTATTCAGTTGTTTAGCATGCTAGAGCGTTTGCTCGAGCAATGCGCAACTCTATAATTTTAAGGTATGATGTAAAATTTTACGGATAGTTAACAATATTATGACTTACATTTTGGAAGGTTAATATTGCATGGTTTACTTGTCTTATTATTATTATTATTATTATTATTATTATTATTATTATTATTATTATTATGTGAGTTTATTCTAAAATATTTAAATAAGTTACATCGTATAATTTGTTTGAGCCATAATTTTATTTTATTACTATTTTAGTATTCTCTCTGTCCCGTTTATCTTGACACAATTTCTTTTTTAGCTTGCCGCATTCATCTTGTCACATTTTGACAAAATATTAGCCCAATAAATAAGCCTAATCATGCCCTAATTAAAAATAATAATAAACTACAGTATCCCTATGCAGCCCAACACCACCAATTTTAATTATAAAATTTAAATTTATTAAAATTTATTAATTAATTTTTTAATCAGTAATTTTCATCCATAATCCTTCTCTTCTTAGATTACGTGTTCAAAAAAAAATGTCAAGATAAACCGTACGAAAGGAGCAGTTAACATTAACAATAAAGTAATTAATATGTATTAACCATTTTTGTATTCATGTTCACAAGTGACACATCGTTTGGTATGAATTGAGAATGTTTCAAAAATACCGTTTCATAGAAGAGGGCGGCTATTTTGACATGAAAAAAAATATGAACAAAATCATTTTTTATACATCATAGCAAATCAGTTTGTTAATTGAGATTATATGGTTTTCCCAACTCAGCAGCAAATCGAGCACATTTTTATATTAATACATTATATATATATAATTTATTCTTCTATGAAATCACTTACAAATGTAAATTTATCAGAACATAAATATTCAATGCCCTCATTTAGGCCTTGCATACTCTACATTAATTATAAGCTGAAGTACATTAATCTTCACTAAATAGTAAATAATGCAGTATGCCGCACCATATGATGTCTTAAATTATTACATATATACATACTTTCAAATATTTTTAAATTAATTTCAGCACTTTGCAAATTGTATAATTTCTATTTATTCCACATTAATCGTCGCATGCTTTTATTTATTTTGCCAGTAACTTATTGAATCATAAATGTAACTAGATTCAAAAGGAAGAAGAAAAAACATATTAACTTGATAATGTTTTATGCAACATTCAATACCTTATTAATTAACCATACAAAAGTCTATTAAGATCTATCAATATTGATTACATATTTTATAACCAGTACACATAATCCAAATTAATTTATCTAAGTGAGAGGTCTGCTTCAAACTAAATGGTTTCAAATAGAACTAACATGACTAGACCTGACCTCAATTTGGCCGGCCCCATCTAACCCCTATTATTTATCATAATTGATTTTAAATCTTCTATTTCTCATAATAAACGTGCTCCATTATTAAAAACTAACAGCAATCAGTTGGGGTATTAAAGGTGCCATGTCTTTTAAATAATTCAAATAGTTATGAATTAGTTAGACCTATTATTAAAAGCTATCAGCATTCAGTTGGATTATTATTATTATTATTATTATTATTATTATTATTATTATTATTATTATTATTATTATTATTATTATTATTATTATTAATTTTTAATTTTCTGGTAGCTCTTATCACTCTACAAAAAAAATTCTGAGGCAATAGGTGTTGGTTGGAATTCAAACAGAACTTTTAGACTTCTTTTAACTTTGATAAAATAATAATAATAATAATAAATCATTCGTTTATTTACATATTTTTTCTCTTATATAAAAAAGCAACAAATTCTTTAAATTAATCACGATCATCAAATAAATTAAAGGATTAATTTGTTAAAAATATATAAATTATACCACTGTTTGAATTTTCTCATAAAATTTAAATTTTTTGGTATATATACATAAACTATTACATATTAATACTACTCAATCTGTCTCACTTAAATAGTCCACATTTCTTTATTGGTTTGTCCCATATAATAGTCTACTTTCCTAAAATGGTAAAAGTCTATCTCACAACTAATACTATTTTAAAATTACTTATCTCTACTTGTATTGGTCTCTGTGCCAAAAGCAATATAAACAATTTAGGTGAAATGGAGGGAGTATTAATTATGGCCGGCCACATTATGACCGAATAACATCACCCTTTATTTATGTACAAATACTTTTCATGCGTTCCTCTCAACTCTTCCCCTGGAGTTTACATACCATGAATAATATAACGGAACACATTATGATTTAATCTTTCTTAACTCTAACCAATTCTATCACAGTTTAAATTGAGGAACTTTGGTGCTGCTTTCTTTTTCTTCTTCTTCTTCTTCTTCTTTGTTTATATTTGCATAAAAGGATAATGGGTTTTGGTTCGCATATAAACTAATCATTGAGAATTAGGAATTAATATGCACAATTGATCTTCTCATAATTTATTGTTGAGAATGGTTCATATAAAAATATGTTTTATTGTTTGAAATATGACTAAATTTGCACAATTAATTTTATATAGTATGATTAATTGATCTTAGTATGCTTTTGAATGTTATTGAAGTAAATACTGTTACACTACACAATAAACACGACAATATACTTAAAAATCAAATTATATATCATCAAATAAGCATGATCATAATATAAGCATCATCGCATATGTATTTCAAACATGATTGTATATAAATCTAATCATTTTTCTTACGTTATCACACTAGAATGTAAATTAATTATTTTTATTTGAATCGAACTCTATTAACAAAGCATATATTTATACTTATAAACATGATGTTATTTATGTATTATAATCATGCTTAAATATCAATGATTCCGATTTTTTTTTTTTTTTGTTATTAGTTATTACTCTAAGATTATACAATAAGATGTTTCCAGCTTTATATATAACTAGAACTTGAACAAGTGATGGGCGATATACCTAGGAAAGTAGGTAAACTAGAAATATTAATTAAATACTCTGTAAAAGAAGATCGAAAAGAAAATCTGCATGAAGAAATTCAAATTTACAATGGTATCTGAAACGAAGAATGACTGGCATCTCCAAAATAATGTACACATAAATATTTCAAATAAATTCCAGTTGGTATATTTGGAGTTTATTGATAGGGCCAATCCTTACATCAATCTCTCTGATTTATTCACATTCGAGACTCCATCAAATTTATTTACTAGGCTTATTCCTGTTCCATTCTTACACTCCTTCGATCCATCCTACCGAAAGAATCTTGTTTTCCTTTTTGGGTCGTCCCACCGAAAGAGTCTTATTTTCTAATATGGAAATAATTAGGAAAAATAAGGGGACGATTAGTGAAAATTAAGAAACCTTAATTGGACTCTTATTAATGATTTACAAATTTAATAGTATTATATATAATTATAAACAACTCTCAACTTCACTTAACAAATACACTTTACACAAACACTTCATTTTTAAATCTCATGCTGAAAAGAAACAAGGCTCTTTCGGGAGGATGGAGAGATCTAGTATTTCATAGTAATAATATATGTTACAAAGTTCCTTAATTATTTTTTTACCGGAAAGTTACAGATTGCGATTCCTACCCTCGTCTCTCATCCATGGGCGGTTTGGCCTTGTACAAGGTGGACGACGGTATAGGACCCAAAAAAATAAGGATTCCAGAAAATTTTGTTTTGCATGTACTTTGCTTCACATAAATATTCTTTTCATATTTAGTCAGGTTTGTTTGATATTATTGAAATGTGATAACCTATAGTATACCTCATTCACGAATTTCCATGATAATTAATCAATAATGTTACCATTTTGAAGCAAGTCGTAATCATTTTCACAACATGTCGACCAAATCCGGATAGTTTATTATATTTCCGTGTAACATTTCCGTTTTGTAGGCAAGATGAGATGAGTCATCTCCCTTCATCCGGCGTTTGGTAGCATTTTATAAAAAGTGAAAAACCCGAACATCATCTACCCGGCCCGTTGCTATTTACTGTTTTTCCCACTTGACTCAACTCTCCAAAATGGTGAGTTGAAGGGAGATGACCCTCTCTTCTCACTTTGTAATAATAATAATAATAATAATAATAATAATAATAATAATAGGACTCAATAATATTTTAATAATGTAGATTGCAGTTGTTGTTAAATAATAATAATAATAATAATATTTTATAGATATTGTCGGTTATAATTATATAATTAATAAATAAATATGACTCAATAATAATAACAATAATATTATTAATAATAATTCATTATTATTGTTATTATTATTAAAAAAAATTTATCTCACTTTGAAAGATTTGCTACCAAACAACATATGATTCATTCATCTTGAATACTATTCATATGACTCATCTAGAGATGAGTCATCTAGAGATGACTTCAAAAATGTATCAAACACTGCCTTAAAAGATGATCATTTTATTGTATTTCCGAATAATATATTTTATTATATCAATAATTGATCGATACGTGTTTATAATATTTCTAAAAAATCTATTTTTTATTTTGAATTTATTTATTATTGTTGATTTGAAAATATTATAAATGCATATCAATCATCCATTAATAAAATATAAAAAATACTAAGTGAAATGCACTGACGATCCGTCATCCGTATGTAAATACGATAGTAGACATTACACTTATGCAAAAGAATATCGAAATGCTCTAGTTAATCTTTCTTCTTCATTATTATTATTATTATTATTATTATTATTATTAAAAAGAAAAGAAATTCAAATAGGAATTTGAATGAGTTGGCCCCACCACCCCCTTTCCCTCTAATTAATTGATCCAAAAAATCTTACCACTCAACTCCTCTAAAATCCAACTCTCTGAAACATATTAATGCCACCAAGAAAACTAGGCAATATTTCAAACCAAAATATTTCCCATCCCTCAACAAAATGAAGTTTCCATTTCCCTTCAAAACCACCGACATAACAATCACCTCCACCGCCGCGTCGCCATGGCGGTGGCCCAGCTGCGCCACCAGCCCCAGAACACTCTCCTTCCGCGCCGCCACCGCCAACAGCATCTACAAAACCATAAGCCCAGCTATCGACGACGCCGATTTTGCTACTGCCGCACCACGCGAATTGCTTCCTCCCCACCACCAATACCACCATGAGAGGTCGGAGCTCGAAGCTCATCCGAGCCCGGAATCCGCCGTGATTAGCGGGCTGAGGTCGGAGCGGCTATTCTTCGATCCCGGCGCGACGAGCTCCATAGTGGAGGAAGGAAAGAAAGAGAGCGTGGCGATGGTGGTGATGGATTCGAGGAATCCGTTGGTGGATTTTAGGGTTTCGATGGAGGAGATGGTGGAGGCGTGTGGGGTGAGAGATGATTGGGAGTTTTTGGAGGAGCTGTTGGAATGGTACCTCAGAGTTAATGATGAAACCAATCATTGCTATATAGTCGGAGCTTTCGTCGACTTGCTCCTTTCCAATTCCGCCATGGATGACAACGCTGCTTCTTCTTCTTCTTCTTTTTCAGCTTCTTCTTCTTCTCCTTCCTCAGCCGCTACGAATTTATCTTTCACTTCTCCTCTCTCGTTTTCTTCTTCATTATAAAAAGTGTACTTGTGATTTTAGATTCACTTTTTAGGATGAGTGTTTATTTTTTTAATTTTTGTTGATCACCTATTGATTGATTAGGAGTGGATGGAGTCGTCTTAGAGAGAGACAGATCGAGTCAAAGGTTTTTTAGAAAGAAGGAAATCAATGTAATTTCCGGCAAGTGGTTGATGAAGATTTTTTTATTATTTTTTTTATTTTAATAATTTTAATTTATGAAGGAAATGCTATTAAATTGTACCATCTCCTTGCAAAGGTTCTCTTTTTAATTTGGAGTTAGCCTTTCATATTATGTTACTTATGTACTGTATGTATCATATGAGGAATGATCTTATACTCAATGTACTCAAGAGACTGCCGTGATGATGATAATAAATTTAAAGAAAATTATTATAACTACACACATTAAAAATAAATCATATAAAAAAAATTAAATCTCATTGAGAAAAATAAAACTCTAATTGAGAAAATTATTGTCATAACACTACCAAATCAGTCATGAGTATATTAAATATGTCCATAGTAAATATAAGATGGTGTATGTATATCATCTTTTTGTAAGTAATCGAAAAAAATATAACATGGATGTAGAAATCTCATACAGTATCATATTTTATACATATCTACCAGCATATTATACAGCTAGAATAAAATTATTTAATTCCAATATAATTGCCTTAGCAACTGATAGAAAATCATACAATTTCAATAATTCTTTTGGTACGTAGTTTTCAGTCCCAAAGTGAGAAGAAAAAAAAGAAAAAAGAAAAAAAGAAACGGTACAAGCTAAAGAATATCTATTGCTTCATATTCCTTTTTTTGACAATGTAAATTATCTATCATAAAATGATAACATAGCTCTAGGTGAAGTTATAACATAGGAAAAGCCTAAAAATAAGCGGTAGTTTAATGTAAGAAATTAATACTACTCCGTATTAGAAATAGCTTTTCACCCCTGAAAATTCAAATTGTACAGTAACTATCATTCGACAGCAACAGTACTTGTGATGGAAACGTTTGGTTTTGTCCTCTCTCTGCACCAATTTAATTATATTTGTGAATTTGAGCAACTGCACCAATTATTTTCAACCATAAAATAAATACTCCCTCCGTCCCCCATATTAGTGTGCATATTTCTCGTTTGGGACGTCCCCTCATATTAGTGTGCATTCCAAATATGAAAAGATTTTCTAAGCAAAAAGACATATTCACGCTCACTTTATTCTTATTTTTCTCACTTTCTATCTACTTTTCCCACTTTCTCCCAATTTTATCTTACTTTACACCAATTTCGTCTTAAACTACGTGTCGTTTCTCTCAGCACACTAATATGAAGACGGAGGGAGTAGCAAACATCTAAGGTATACATCCTTGTACAAGACAAGACACTTTTGTATGTAATATTGTATATATAATTGGGTTCTAACTAAAGAAATCTATCTGTAAACTGCCCTAATTGAGATTTAATTTTCACCAATTGGAATTAGGGGTGGGAATTCGGTACGGTTAGGGTACCCGTCCCAAAATTTTCAGGTACCCGAATCCGATAATCTAAAAATTTACTACCCGGAGTCGGATCCGAAAATATTTTCGGGTATCCAAATACCCGTTTGGGTATCCCATTCAGGTATTCGGGTACCCGAATAAAACCCGAAAATTTAGAAGGAAAAAAATGTACTCCGTATTTTTTTTCTTCTATTTTAAGTAATGCCTATAACTAGCTAGCTAATGAAGATATGATGTATATAATTGCATAATTGATAAAATATCAATTAAAAAAAAAAAAAGAAGAGAAATGAGAGTCTGAAGTGTTAACTTGCTAAGTTAATTGTTTATTTAACTATTTTTTCTTAATTAGTTTATTTATGTAACTATTATTTATTATTTTTTACTAATTAATTCAAATATAAATTTCAGGTTTTCGAGATTTCGGGTTTTTTTTTCGGATTTGGGTATACTCGATACCCGAATTTTTCAAATTTCATAATCCGAACCCAAACCCAAACCCGAATTTTTTGGTTTTTGGGTACCCAAAAACCCGTTCGGGTTCTAGTATTTATGTCCCTACACGAAAACCTGAACCCAAATTCCCACCCCTAACTAGATTAATTAATTTAACATCAACTTGTTGGAAATGTAGAACTTGCCGGGCGTACAATTACAATAGAATAATCGAAGATTACAAGTGAAATGAGTAAAACTACAAACAAAATAAAATTTGAAGTCGAGTCGAGGAAACCCTCTTTCCGCAAGACGAATTACGCTCCGGGTAGTGCTCACGGATTTGGCGCTTTGTCCCCAAAGATAAAACGACTTCTCGTCTTCTTAGTAGCAGCACCGCAAACTAAGAAGCTCCGGCGAACTGGAAATAAAAGGCGAAGGAACTGAGCTCAAAAAACTGAATGATGTAGAAGAGATGATGCAAAATGCTTTGAGTTGTATGTCCTAGAATGGCCTGCAGAGCCTTCTATTTATAGGCTGCTCATTCAGTAGGGACATCAATGCCATAAAGGCATTAACAGCCACTAAGGTAGTGGGTTAGTGGTGGAGTGGAAGAGGCTGACTATTCAGCTGAAGAGACACCTTCCAGAGTTTTCTTCCGGATGGGCCACGAATTGGGCTGGACGGGTAGGCCTCATTAGAATTGGGCTGGGCAATTGGGCTTCCACATGGCCCAAAATACTATATATTTTGTGGTCCAAAAAATATAGTACACAAGACCCCAAGCCCAAGCCCAAGCCAAAGGACCACCCAAATGACCAATTGCCAAGATCCAAGTCCACGGCCACGAAACCCGAACCCGAACCCGAGCCCGAGCCCGAGCCCGAGCCGGAGCCGTCCGTGCCGTCCGGCACGGACGGCGGGGCCGGATCGAGTGTGTGCTCACGCGAGAGCCCAACCACACACTTATCCACTTACTTGGCCCACTTGTTATTAAGCCCACATGTTTAAACACTTTTAAACAGCACACCACATTAATATTTAATCAATGTGGTATAACTTACACTTCATTAACTAATGAAGTAACTCTCCACCAAACTTTGAACATTTATATCTCACTCACCGGAAATCGGTTTTGAGCCTATAAATATACCACGCTCATCTACTCCGCGAGTAGAACAATAATCTAATATTTAATTTATGTAATAAATTAAATATTTGTTATTATTTATTTGGTCAAAAACCAAATTTCCAACAATCCCCCACATGAGTGAGATAGCCATATGCAAATGTATGCAAATGCAAGAGCTCAGTCCTTACGAGGTATAAAAGTATTAGGATAGGTAGTTTGTGGCTTTGAACCTTCCATAGTCAACACCATCGAGTACACAGGCGGCATAGTAGCTCAATGCTTTGAACTATCCCTCCATGGCGTGCACCGAGACAACGATGTTAACGCTTATACACCTCAACTCATCCGTTCTCACGTTTTGTGTCCATTTCGGCCTTGGACACCCCTTTGGTTTCATAAGTGTATCTTAACAAAGCGGCCTCACTTCACACTTACATAGGTGATTCTTTACCGAGTATCTTGCCATACTCAACCTCCTCGAGGTATTTAGGAATCATTAAAAGTCATAGACTTATCCTCACCACTAGGCAAGCTTTCAACACTCAAATGCTTTCAAGGGAATAAATAAATGTGAGTGTTTTCACCCGAACTTTTACAGCTTAGTTTTCCCATTGAACCAAGTTCTTGGGGTTTCCAATCATCATGGTTGGGTTACCACTATGATAGTTCTTAATTTGTGGATTTTACTCCCATTCCCTCTAGCAACTTATTCATTTGATCACGGTTTAACCCTTTGGTTAGTGGATCCGCCAGATTATCCAACGACTTCACATAGTCGACTGAGATAATCCCAGTTGTGATCAAATGTCTCACGATATTATGTCGTCGATGAATATGTCGAGACTTACCATTATACAAACCACTTTTTGCCCTACCAATAGCCGCTTGGCTATCGCAGTGAATCATCACCGGAGGCAATGGTTTCTCCCAACATGGAATGTCCTCAAGAAAGTTTCTTAGCCATTCGGCTTGTTCACCAGCTATATCTAAAGCTATGAACTCAGACTCCATGGTGGATCGAGCTATACACGTTTGTTTTGTGGATCTCCACGTAACAGCTCCACCCCCAATTATAAACACATACCCACTTGTAGAAAGTGAATCTTTCGTGTCCGAAATCCAATTCGCATCACAGTACCCTTCAAGTACCGGGGGGTATCTCGAAAAATGTAGCCCATGACTTTGAGTATACTTCAAGTATCTCAAAACTCGTACAAGAGCTCTCCAATGCTCCTTGCTTGGATTGCTCGTGTATCGACTCAATTTATTCACGGCACATGCTATGTCGGGTCTAGTGCAATTTGTAAGATACATTAAACACCCTATGACACGAGCATAGTCTTCTTGAGCAACCGAATCACCTCGGTTCTTGCTCAAATGAACATTAAGTTCAATAGGAGTTTTAGCGGGCACGCTTTCAAAAGCGTTAAACTTCTTGAGCACTTTCTCAACATAGTGAGATTGTGACAAGACAATCCCATCGGATTTCCTTAGTATTTTCATACCAAGAATAACATCCGCTAAACCCAAGTCTTTCATGTCAAAGTTCCTCTTTAACATGTTCTTAGTTTCATTAATTACACGGATATTACTACCCATGATTAACATGTCATCTACATAAAGACACACAATAACATACCCGTTATTCGTGTTCTTAATGTAAACACATTTATCACACTCGTTTATCTTAAACCCATTTGACAACATCACATTATCAAATTTCAAGTGCTATTGAAGTGGCGCTTGCTTCAATCCATAGAGGGATTTAACTAGTTTGCAAACCTTCTTCTCTTTACCAGGTTCTACAAATCCTTCTGGTTGTTCCATATAGATTTCCTCCTCTAATTCTCCATAGAGGAAAGCAGTTTTCACGTCCATTTGATGTATCTCGAGATTGTGCAAAGCAGCAATTGCGAGAAGCACCCGAATGGATGTAATCCTTGTTACAGGAGCATAGGTATCGAAATAATCGTACCCTTCTTTCTGCTTAAACCCTTTGACAACCAAACGGGCTTTGTACTTGTCAATTGATCCATCAGCTTTGTATTTCCTTTTAAGGATCCATTTGCACCCCAAGGGTTTACACCCTTCGGGCAAATCAACCAGCACCCAAGTGTGGTTTTGCCTAATGGACTCAATTTCACTTTGTACCGCTTCTCTCCAAAACGGACTGTCCGATCTAGAAAAAGCTTCTTTGATCGTCGTAGGTTCTTGATCCAACATGAACACTACATAATCCGGACCAAATTGCTTTGGTTTCCGAACTCTACTACCACATCTCGGTTCACTATCTTCCGGATTAGACCTTTGTCGTTTGCGTGACGTAGGTTCTTCATCCTCAGATTTAGAACTCGTGGCTTCACCTTCAATTCTATTGCTAGAATTGGTTTCTACATTACCCTTGTCTTTACAAGGATATATGTGTTCAAAGAATATTGCATTCCTTGACTCGATCGTTGTACCCACAGTCATGTCGGGTACTTCCGACTTGTGGATAACAAAGCGATAGGCGCTGCTGTTATGTGCATACCCAATAAAGATACAATCAACCATTTTAGGGCCAATTGTAACTTGTTTAGGTAGAGGCACTTCAACCTTCGCCAAACACCCCCACACTTTAAGGTATTTGTACGACGGTTTCCAACCTTTCCATAACTCATAAGGAGTAACATCTTTACCTTTGAGTGGAATCTTGTTTAATATATAGTTGGCTGTCAAGACAGCTTCCCCCCACATATTTTGGGGCAACCCTGAACTAATCAACAAAGCATTCATCATCTCCTTAAGAGTTCGATTTTTACGTTCAGCAACGCCATTTGATTGAGGTGAGTATGGAGCCGTCGTTTGATGAATTATACCACTTTCGTTGCATAATTCCTCAAACGGAGCGACATATTCGCCACCTCTGTCACTTCGAACACTCTTAATTCGACCACTTAGTTGATTTTCGGCTTCATTCTTGAAGTGTTTGAACGCTTCAATAGCCTCATCTTTACCTCTTAAAAGATAAAGATAACAATATCTCGTGCAATCATCGATGAACGTGATAAAGTACTTTTTACCACCACGAGTTTGCACATACTTTAAATCACACACATCGGTGTGAATTAAATCAAGGGGTTTCGTGCTCCGCTCAACCGAATAAAACGGTGGTTTTGTCATTTTTGCCTCAACACAAACTTCACATTTGTTTTGAGTGTTAACTTCATTTAACTTTAGTAAATCTAAATTTACTAATCGTTTTACAGCATTTAGATTAACATGTCCTAATCTACAATGCCATAAATTAGAGCACTCAACAATGTAAGAGGAAGTAGTAGCATTTTCATTACTCTCAATAGATTTTGGTACATGGCGTATAGCCAATACATTCAACCTAAAGAGACCATCAGAGAGGTAACCCTTTCCAAGAAAAGTACCACTCTTTGACAAAATAAACTTGTCAGACTCAAAAACTAGTCTAAACCCCTTATTAACTAGAATAGAGCCCGAGACCAAGTTCTTTCGGATGTCGGGAACATGCAACACGTTCTTCAAAGTTAGAGAATTCCCGGATGTAAGCTTTAGCACCACATCTCCAACTCCGACAACCACAGACGAAGCTTGGTTCCCCATGTTGAGCTTCCTCCCCTCAACAACTTGATAGGTAACAAACTTGTTCCTATCGGCACACACGTGCGCAGTAGCGCCAGTGTCGATGAACCAGCCTCCCGACTTTTCGACTTGGTTGACCTCCTCGGTGACCACAGCCGTGAAGTCTTCTTTCACCCACTCGCCATCTTTTTCGGCGACGTTGGCAGCATGTTTCTTCTTCTTCTTGTTCTTGGGCTTCTTGCAGTCCTTCGCAGTATGCCCATGCTTGCCACAATTGTAGCAATCACCATCAAACTTCTTCGATGGTCCCTTCGCCTTGCCTTTGTCTTTGGCATTTGGGCGATCACGCTTGTTGGAGGGACCGCCCTTCTCCATCAAGTTCACCTTGGCATCAGACGGTGCCTTTGGTTTGTCTTGATCGCGCACATCCGACTCGATGCGTAGCTTCACAATTAAGTCTTCAAGAGTCATCTCCTTTCGCTTGTGCTTGAGGTAGCTCTTGAAGTCTTTCCAATTTGGGGGTAGCTTCTCGATCACGGTCGCCACAACGAACGCATCCGGAAGGACCATCCCCTCAGCATGGACGTCATGAACAATGAGTTGAAACTCTTGTACTTGCTCCATCATTGGTCGAGAATCGACCATCTTGTAGTCCAAGTATCGGGCTACAACAAACTTCTTCGTACCCGCGTCATCGCTACGGTACTTCTTGTCTAACGCCTCCCATATTCCTTTGGAGGTGTTGACACCAGAGTATACATTGTACAAGCTATCATCCAAGGCATTGAGAATGAAATTCTTGCACAAGTAGTCTCCATTTCGCCAATTGTCATACAAAGCACGAACATGGAAGTTCGCCTCATTGGCATTTGGCGCAGCCGGCTCATCTTCCGTGAGGAAGTTTACCACTCCCAATGTTGTCAAGTAGAACAACATCTTTTGTTGCCACCTTTTGAAGTCAGCTCCGCTAAACTTCGGCGGCTTCTCGGCGGGTGGCATCACCCTTGATGCCGAGTTCGCTCCCATAAGGGAGCCACTTGGGTTAGGCCCATAGGCCGCCCCCACAGTCGAGCCCATGAATGACGCTCCAACAGATCCACTAAAAGTGGAACCCACGGTGCCACTTGAAGCGGAACCACCGCTTGACAAAAATGGGTTATTCCAAACCCACGAACTTGAAGGCATAGTTGAGCCTCCGGTTGAACCGCCAGTGTTGGAGTTCATTGCCGATGCAGTAGTGAAGGTTGGCAACGGCGTTGACATGGTTGATGGAACAGTTGACGACATAGTAGATGGCAATGTCGAAGCTTCAATGGACGAGTCGGTGGAAGCTGCAGCACTTGTCATCTTCGAATAGTTGATTCAAAACTCCTTGGAACGGCAAGTATAATTCGTCTTGCGAATATTGGAAATGTAGAACTTGCCGGGCGTACAATTACAATAGAATAATCGAAGATTACAAGTGAAATGAGTAAAACTACAAACAAAATGAAATTTGAAGTCGAGTCGAGGAAACCCTCTTTCCGCAAGACGAATTACGCCCTGGGTAGTGCTCACGGATTTGGCGCTTTGTCCCCAAAGATAAAACGACTTCTCGTCTTCTTAGTAGCAGCACCGCAAACTAAGAAGCTCCGGCGAACTGGAAATAAAAGGCGAAGGAACTGAGCTCAAAAAACTGAATGATGTAGAAGAGATGATGCAAAATGCTTTGAGTTGTGTGTCCTAGAATGGCCTGCAGAGCCTTCTATTTATAGGCTGCTCATTCAGTAGGGACATCAATGCCATAAAGACATTAACAGCCACTAAGGTAGTGGGTTAGTGGTGGAGTGGAAGAGGCTGACTGTTCAGCTGAAGAGACACCTTCCAGAGTCTTCTTCCGGATGGGCCACGAATTGGGCTGGACGGGTAGGCCTCATTAGAATTGGGCTGGGCAATTGGGCTTCCACATGGCCCAAAATACTATATATTTTGTGGTCCAAAAAATATAGTACACAAGACCCCAAGCTCAAGCCCAAGCCAAAGGACCACCCAAAGGACCAATTGCCAAGATCCAAGTCCACGGCCACGAAACCCGAACCGAAGCCGGAGCCGTCCGTGCCGTCCGGCACGGACGGCGGGGCCGGATCGAGTGTGTGCTCACGCGAGAGCCCAACCACACACTTATCCACTTACTTGGCCCACTTGTTATTAAGCCCACATGTTTAAACACTTTTAAACAGCACACCATATTAATATTTAATCAATGTGGTATAACTTACACTTCATTAACTAATGAAGTAACTCTCCACCAAACTTTGAACATTTATATCTCACTCACCGGAAATCGGTTTTGAGCCTATAAATATACCACGCTCATCTACTCCGCGAGTAGAACAATAATCTAATATTTAATTTATGTAATAAATTAAATATTTGTTATTATTTATTTGGTCAAAAACCAAATTTCCAACACAACTTACTAAGTAAATACTAATAATAATAATAATAATAATAATAATAATAATAATAATAGTTAATTAGGAACTGGCCTCGCCTCACCCTAATGTTTTTGCACAAGTTATTTGAAGTGAGTGAGATTCGGGTATGTATTTGAAATAAATAAAAGAGAAATATAAAACGAAAAAAGGTACTTTTAAATAATTTGCATTCATATGAATGTGTCTTTATGTTTGGAGAGGAACAATTGAGTACGTAGTGTTGGTATGAATTGAAATGAAATGAAAAGACAGGAGGGGCTACATAGTTAATTTGTGATCAAATCTATACCTTTTTAGACAATTATTAATAGTAAAAAGTTCCTTTTTCCTCTGCAATATTCAATTTTTACCCCACATAAAAACAGAAAAAGAGTTTTTGTAAGGCACCTTATCTTTACCAAGCTGAAACCATTAGAGTCCTTTTCTGTCCTAGAGAGCGAAATTGATGAAAACAACAAATGAAAAAGAAAATTATGCAGTGACTGTGTGTTCATGAGAATATATGTTGGTGGTCCTTTCGTCCAACATTTTAGTTTGAATCTCCTTACTATGAAAATTGAATTTCATTAACTAATGAAAAGAAAAGGGGAAAAAAAAAAATGCATGTGTTGGGTTTTCTTTTCTAATAATCCCTCCATTTCAATTAAAATGACACATTTCAATAGTGGTTTTTCTGGCACGCTTTTCCATGCTTCTTGATGATAGGTTTTAAGATGGATTTTTGAAGAATTCTTTCTTTTACGGGATACTACGACTGTCGTAGTATCCCGTAAAAGAAGAATTCTTCAAAAATCCATCTTAAAACCCATCAACGAGAAGCGTGGAAAAGTGTGCCAGAAAAGACAAAAAAGAAAAGTGTCATTTTATATGAAATGGAGGGAGTATGTAGTCTTTATTGAGCAAAATGTACAATAAAATAGGATAGTTATTCGAGTTTATGATCCGAGTTCATGAAAAATCGGAATTTGATGTTGCTATTCAAGATCAAATTCGAAGAAAATACGTGGTTAGCGGACCTTGTCAACCAATTGGTCACAAGTATTCAAAAACAAACTTTGGAAAGCAAGAAAGAAGCTTTCAAGATACATGGTATGAAAACTTTCCATGGTTAGAATATAGTTAATTTGTCAAAAGATGTGGTATTTTGCTTTTGGTGCTATCTTTTTAAAACCATTATGCAAATTGGGGGGGTGGGGGGGGGGGGGGGGAATTTGTTGATGATGCCTTTGTAGAAAAATGTATTAATAACTGAAAGAGGTCATTAGAAAAATTTCACATTTATAATGGAGCGGTGAATAGTACTCATTATGAAGCAAAAGTACACAATTATGATGTTTTATAATCAAAAGAATAGTGTGATGAATATATTGCAGGATAATAGAATTTAAAAGAAGATTACATATCGCATTCGTTTGACAACAATGTTGTTTGTGACACGATGTCTTTATTTATCCTTTCGTGGGCATGATGAATCTTCTAGTTCATTAAATAGGGAAAATTTTCTTGAATTGGTTGATTGGTATTGCGAACATAATGAAAATATTTTAAAAGTTGTGAAAAAATGTTGCTCCTAAAATTTGAAGGCTTCACCAAAAATTCAAAAGGATCTAACTAGAGCTTGTGCTGAAAAGATCACACTTTCTATTATCACAAATATTGGAGATAGTGTTTTCACATTATTAGTTGATGAGTTTTCGGGATGTTTCAGTAAAAGAGTAAATAGGTGTTGTGTTAAGATATGTGAATAAAGAAGGACGCGTATAGTACTTAAGTAATTTAAATAGAAAGAAAACATTAGAACTGAGGAATGCGACTTGAGCTACTTCTTCATTCTTACTTCTTCTTTTCTTCTGTATGCAATTTTCGTATTCTCACCCATACACTTAACAATATAAAAGGAATATAGAACAACATATGATAAATATCCCCTCCGGCCTCCACCATTCATCTATTTGACCTATTGACTTTTTGACTAATTTTGGAGTTTTGTGATGTAGATTGTGATATGATGTGGTCCAGCTACTAGGCTTAAGCATCAGGCCCATCATAATTGGACCTCATCCAGCTCGGCCCACTCAAAACTCACTTCGGCCCAATCCCGGACAGAGCCCAACAGGACAAGCCTAGAAGCTCGGCCGACCCAGTAACCCATGATCAGGGTACACACGATCGCGGATGTGGCAAGACGGTTACACACGATCCACCCATGATCTCGGACGAGGAACCACCATGACTTCGGTCGTAACTGCCCTTAATTCTCTATAAATAGTATCATTTGTAAAGACAGGGACACACTGTAATTGCTACTCGAACACTTTAATACAAGAATTCTCTCCTTTTCCGTGGACATAGATCTAACAAAAGATCAAACCACGTAAAAACCTCTCACGTTCTTTATTTTTCCCTCGTACAAATCACTTTAAAATTCCACGATCGATCACTGGCGTCGTCTGGGGGAAACTGATTTTTTTTTTGTGAAGTCGATCAAACATTTTTGAGTGAAGATACGATGGTAAAATCAACCCGCTCCGCCACCACCGCTGCTGCTGCTGCTACCAAGGCAAAGCAGATGCAAGCCGATCCGCCCACCAATCCACTTCGTCCACCAATCAACGAGGAGGAGGCCGACGCCAGTCAAAATTGGCAAACTGCCTCCATGAGAAGACCTGGCAAGCAGCCCATAACCGACCAAACCCCCGAAGGCCACCTGGAGGATATCCCATCGGGCCAGTCTGGGGATTCAGCTAGCAGCGGCGAGCCAAGTCAGGGTGGTCGCCGACGTGGTAACGCCGCACTCCAACCCGAGCTTGGAGGTGCACTTAAGGCGTACCTAGACCTCCACGAACAAGATTTCCTTAAGTTCGTCGGTCAACATCGACAACGAAGTCAACACAGAGAAGACGGAGTTAAACCGTCACAGAGGCGATCCCCAAGTCTCCAGATCGTTGGAGACAGGATTGCCGAACTTCCCCAAAGGCAACGGAGCAACAATCGCCGTAGGAACAACTACCAGGTTTCACCTCGGCGTGACGGAGGAAACATTTACCAGGGAAAATTCACCGTCTATGGTCGAATCTCCACCCCCTTCACTAATATGATACTCTATACTCCCCTCCCGTCAACATATAGAGTACCTCCTATCCCGCCCTACAATGGGTCACACGACCCTAACAACTTCTTATCACGGTTCCAGTACAACATGATGAACCAAGGACTCGCCGAAGACGTTTACATATGTAAAGTCTTCCCCGAGCTGCTGGTGGACAACGCCTAGAAGCTAGTTCGACAGCCTACCTAATGGCAGCATAGGGTCGTACGCCGACCTACTCGACGCCTTCGAGCGTCGTTTCTTCTAGAAAGCTGAGGCAAAAATCAGCCCGGCCCAGCTCCTCACCTTAAGGCAAGGGCGAGGAGAAACGATCAACGACTTCCTGGCCTGTTTCTATAATGAGAGCCTTAAAGTCGATCGTCTCTCCGACGACGTTCTCATTTCGGCGTTTCAAAACGCTATACAGTCCGGGACTCTCTTTAGAGAGCTCATGAAGGCTCGTCCAACGATCTCCAGACAGCTATGGAGGATTGCTGATACGTTCGCGGAGGCGGACGAGACTGATCGAAAAAAACGGGCAGCAGATCGGCCCGAAAACAATGAGAAGAAGAAGAAGAAAGAGGAGCGCACCGACCATGGGCAAGGTCGCTGAAGTGCCCTCGAAAGGTTACAGCGAGGACCCCTCGAGTCTCGCTTAGGACCTTGGCCCAGCCAAGACCGAAGTCAGTACACACCGCTGACGAAGTCCAGGGCCGAAATATACGAGCTTTATACGAACTTATTCGAGAAGCCGCCACCCATGTCCAGAGGTGGATCAAAGCGCCGATCCAAGGAAAAATACTGCAAGTTTCATGACGACTACGGCCATGAAACTGAGGACTACAGAGACCTCGCATCGGATATCGAACACATGGTACGCGACGGTACCCTTAAGCTGTACCAAAGTCGCAGCCAGCAAGATGCCCGATCTCAAGGGAAGGGCAAGAGAAAGAAGAATAGGGGAGGCAACAACTGCGCACCCCACCACGACAAAAAGTCAAAGCACGATGACGAGATGAGACGATGACTAACCTCAATATGACAGAGTCATCGGTGCCATCACCGGGCTGCCTCCAGGCTCAACGAAGTCCTCACTAAGAGCCAAGGCCCGAAGCCAACAAAGAGAAGAACCTTCACAAAAGAGGTTCAAGAAGGACGAAGTCATCACTTTTTCAGATGATGACCTAGTCCCCCACGCCACACCTCATCAGGACGCCACCATAATTCAAGCCGTGGTGGCTAACAGCTTGATTCACAGGGTGTTCATAGACAGCGGAGCCTCAGTGAGTGTGCTCTTCAAAGACTGCTTCGACAAGCTCGGGATCAAAGAAGCCTGGCTGAAGCCGGCGTCTACTCCGTTGAAGAACTTTACACAATAAGAAACGACAACGGATGACATCATTCCACTTCCCATCACTGTTGGGAAGAGCCCACTGTCGTTGACAAAGATTATCAACTTCTTTGTCGTGAAAGCCAATTCTCCCTACAATATCATCTTAGGGAGAGATTGACTGACAGCAACAAAGGCGATTTGCTCGGCGTATCACCTAATGATCAAAATTCCGTCTAAAAATGGAGTGATCACACTTCAGGGAAATCAGTTTCAAGCCAAGGAGTGCATGCAGGTCGCACTCCGAGGTACTGGGAATCAACACCCTCAAGCATAGCAACTACAGAACCCCGAAGAGGTGGAGCCGACATCGCCTCCATCCGTTGAGCCGGTCAAAGACGTCGCATTATACGAAGATGACCCTGCCAAGGTCGTCAAAGTAGGGTTCGTCGGAGAGTACGAGCTCCGAAGTCAGATTATCCGGCTACTTCGGGAATACAGAGATGTCTTCGCTTGGTCGCCGCTAGACATGACTGGGACACCAAGCGTCATCACTTATCACCTCAACATCGATCCCGAGGTGAAACCAGTTCGGCAGAAGTAGCAAGCCTTCGCAGCCTGAAGAAAATCAAGTGATCCATGACGAGGTTCGCCAACTGCAAAAGGCCGATATTTTATTCAAGGTGAAATATTCGACCTGGTTGGCCAACCCCGTAATGGTGAAAAAGCAGGGAGGGGGATGGCGGATGTGCATAGACTACACCGACCTCAACAAGCACTGCCCAAAAGACTGCTACCCCCTTCCCAATATTGACAAGAAGGTCGAAGCACTTGTTGGCCACAAGATGTTCAACTTCTTAGACCTGTACAAAGGGTATCACCAAGTCCTCATGAGAACCGAGGACGCGCCGAAGACTGCCTTCGTTACGGACTTTGGTATATATGCATATAAAAAGATGCCTTTCAGACTGAAGAACACTGGAGCTACATACCAAAGGATGGTTGGCAAAATATTCGAGACCCACATCGGTAGAATTGTCGAAGTGTATGTAGATGATATAGTCGTTAAAAGTAAGGAAATTGCCACTTGTGTAAACGACCTCAAAGTTGTTCTTAGCCTACTTCGTGAAGTAAATTTAAAGTTAAACCCAGAAAAGTGTACTTTTATGGTCCGATCTGGAAAATTTCTAGGGTGTTGGGTTTCACGCGAAGGTTTAAAGGCTAACCCATCAAAAGTCCGAGCCATCCAAGAAATGCAAGTGCCGAAGTCAATCCATGACGTGCACAGGCTGACGGGCTGCCTAGCTGCGCTAAGTCATTTCCTGTCTAAGGCCACCGAAAAATAACTCTTGTTCTTCAAGATCTAAAGAAGGCGCCGAACTTCAAGTGGAACGACGAGCACAGAAAAACTTTCGACGACCTAAAGAGGTACCTCGCAAACCTCCCTACTTTATCTGTACCAAAAGAGGGCGAGGTCCTTTCCCTATACCTCGCCGCTTCGGACGAGGCAATCAGTGCGGTCCTGGTGCGAGAAGAAAAACGTCGTCAACTACCCGTCTATTTCATAAGCCGAGCCCTAAAAGGACCGGAGACAAGGTACCAACCTTTGAAAAAGGTCGCACTTGCATTGGTAAACGCAGCAAGGAGACTTCGACCATACTTCCACGTGCATCCAATACAAGTGTTGACCGATCTCCTACTTCGGCAAGTGCTCACAAAACCAGAAGCGTCCGGGCGAATCGCTAAATGGGCTGTAGAACTCGGCGAGCACGCGATTTCCTTTGTATCTCGCCAGGCCATTAAAGGGCAAGCTTTGGCCGATTTCCTAGTAGAAGCCAAGTTCACGGACGAACAGAGGTCCGCCGGACCTGCCGAAGATAAATTAAAGGCCGAAGCACCGAAGCAACCGCCGAAGACTATTGGAAGGTCTACGTGGATGGGGCATCAGGCAACAAAGGAAGCGGAGCTTGGGGTCTTACTCATCAGCCCGGAAGGGAAGGAGACCACCTATGCACTACGATTCAACTTCCCGACCACAAATAATAAAGTGGAGTACGAGGCTCTAATCGCCGGACTTCGTCTAGCCCAAGCTCTCCAAGTACAAGCCATTCAAGTTCACAGCGACTCTCAAGTCGTAGTGAGCCATATGCTAGGCAAGTACGAGGCCAAAGGTGAACGAATGAAGAAATACCTTCATAAGGCCAAGATCCTACAACAGAGCTTCTCATACTTCAAGTTGGTGCGAATCCCAAGAGGAGACAATGACCGAGCTGACGCACTGAGCAAACTCGCGTCGTCTTCAACGACCTCTCCGGTGGAAGAAGTACAACTCTGAAGTATTGATGAAGCCTGAAGTTAATGTAGTAACCAAAGACGGGCCAAACTGGATGACTCCAGTTCGCAACTATTTAGGAAAAGGCGAACTCCCAACCGATAAGGTCGATGCTAGGAAGCTCCTGGCTAAATCCACCAAGTATATCCTAGAACAGGGAGTGCTGTATAGAAAATCCTACCTCCAGCCTCTCCTAAGATGTGTAGGGCTCAACCAAGCGGATTACGCACTGCGCGAAGTCCATGAAGGGTCATGTGGCAGTCACATCGGAGCTCGCGCCCTGTCCAAGAAGATCATAAGGTGGGGATACTATTGGCCCACCATGTTCCAAGACGCTATCGACCTCGTCAAACAGTGTCCGAAGTGCCAAATCCATGCGACGGTTCCAAGGGTGCCACAGACCGAACTGACCAGCATGCAAAGCCCTTGGCCGTTCATGCAATGGGGAATAGACATTGTTGGCCCGTTCGAAAAAGCTCCCGGCCAACTACAATTCCTCATCGTAGCCATCGACTACTTTACGAAGTGGGTCGAAGCCGAACCTCTGGCATGGATCACAAGTAAAAACGCCCTAAACTTCATTTAGAAGAACATAGTTTGTCGTTTTGGCATACCTCACGTCCTCGTCTCAGATAATGGAACTCAGTTTACAGATAGGGCGTTCAGAGAATGGTGTGACGAACTTCACATCCAACAAAAGTTCACCTCGGTAGCTCATCCTCAAGCAAATGGCCAAACTGAGGTTACGAACCAAACGATAGTCAAAGGGCTAAAAACCCGACTCAATAAGGCCAAAGGAGATTGGGCGGCGAACTTACCCCAAGTCATGTGGTCATACCGAACTACCCCCCGAACATCACACGGCGAAACGCGATATAGCTTGGTGTATGGAACCGAAGCAGTGATACCGGTAGAGATCGGCTTGCCGAGCCCCAGAACGCTTAACTTCGCAACCCAAGATAACGAAGAAGGTCTCCGAACTGACCTGGATTTGCTAGAAGAAAAGCGGGAACAAGCCTATATACAGGAAGCTCGATACAAACAGCAAGTAGCTCGGTACTACAACAACCGGGTGAAGCACCAGCAATCCAAATAGGTGACTTCGTGCTTCGGAATAACGAAGTCAGCAAGGCGGAAAAGCTCGGCAAGCTAGAAGCCACTTGGGAAGGCCCATACCGAGTTCAAGAAGTCCTCAGCAAAGGGTCATACAAGCTCGCCTATATATCCGGTGAGCCAATACCCTGAACTTGGCACATCTCCCATTTGAAGAGATATTATCTATGAGTGGAATTCATGTTTTCAATGAAATTCATGTTTTGCATATTTTGAAATCCGTATCTTGCATTATTTATTTGGTGTACCACTTCCACTTATATGTTTTGTCTCAATCACAAACTAAAATCCTGACGAGGATTACACAAATTAAACTCCACTTCGGAGTAACACCTAAACGCGCGTAAGGGGACCACCCCTATCGATAAATTCGACAAATAAGGAATTTGAAAGCCTAAACTTCATCTTGAGACGAAGTGGCTACCTGAAAGCCTTAACTTCGTCTTCAGACGAAGTGGCTATCTGAAAGCCTTAACTTCGTCTTCAGACGAAGTGGCTACTTGAAAGCCATAACTTCGTATTCGGACGAAGTGGCTACTTGAAAGCCTAAACTCCTGTCATCAGACGAAGTGGCTACTTAAAAGCTGAGCTTCATTTCATGGCGAAGTAAGCTGTCTTCGTTTAAAAATAGGGAAAGTTCTTAGTTAAAAACGAGGATGAAAAGTTCAAATAAAAGTGCAAAATTCCTATTTTATTTCATGTAAATGGAAAATGTACAAGTATTACGAGGAACCCGGAGGCCTAGGCTTACTAAAGCTAAGCCAATCTCTGGCGAAGTCCCTACCAGAGTTAAAGTTCAAAATATCGTCTACACTAAGCCTGCATCTACCTCGTCCGGGAGCTAAACTTTGCCCTCTACCTCGGGCACTCTGAGTTCCACGACCTCGGACACTTTGGCTCGCTCGACCTTGACCTCGTCCAGGTGCCAACCGCCGCTCTTGACTGTAGAATTCTTGAGAATGGCGTGTGACAATCCTAGGATCAGGGTTGGCCAAACTCGAAGATTCACCTACCAAGAATTCCCTAGAAGTGCGGTCAAGTTGCCTCAAGTTTGAACCAGGGGTAGCCGAAGTCGAAAACTCTGCCTCTGACAAAATACGTCATTTCAACTTCGGACAGCGATCAAGAACTGTCTCGTAGATGCTTGCTACACGAACGAGCTCTTTAAATTCATCCCGAACCTGCCAGGAGTCCTTCCCGTATTGGTCCCTATAGCTTCGGCACCGAGCCTTGAGGTCCTTGACCTTACTATAGGTCTCAGAAATTGTGGATCCCCCAGCTCGGTGAATTATGGCCTCATACTCCGTATGTTCCTCGACTATCTCCTTGAAAGTTTTGATGTCGTCCAGAGCTTGTTGGTACTTGTCATCGAGCTCCAGATATTTAGCATGCACCTCGTCAAGTTTTTCCTGAGCGGCTTGAAGCTTCACTTCAGCCTCGACCTTGATGTTATCAGCTCGTTTTTTCAGTTCAAAGCATCGATCTCAACTACTTCAACAGCTTGACGAAGTTCGGATATTTCTTTCACGAAGTGTAAAGCATCATAAAAATCAGGAGCAGACTACAAAGAATAAATACAAGCATGATTCAATAAGAGGCATTTTTTATTTATAGCCACTTACGGCAAAAGAAGCGCCACCCTAATGGTGACGGAGTACAAGGCTAAAAGAAAAAAAAAAAAAAGGAAAAATGGGAGAAAGAACACATGGAAGAGTCAGTTAAACCCCATCATGGTTTCCTCCATCCCTGTCGACCTCTGGTTCGGCGTCGGTTTCCCCCGACCTCCCTCCAGCGGCGTCTATTACTGGATCCTGCGACAGCTCGGCAATGACCGTCTCGAGAAGGTCGTACCTGTCGACAGGGCATCGCCGAACAACCCCCTCGTTGAGCAGGATCTTCTGTGCGGCGAGCTGCTCCACCACCGGAATCGAGGAGGTGTGCTCCAGAAGCACCTCGGCGAAGTCACGAAGCGTCTCTTCTTCGCTCATAGATGCATGCCCGTACTTGGCTTTGTCCAAGTTCGGGATGTCCACGGCGATCGAGTCGATGACTGCTGAGACGACCGGGGTGCTCATGGCACCCATAAGCTGAACCGCCATTCGGGAGAAGTGGTTCGACCGGAAAATTCAATCCGCAAAAGCACGGAGCATATCTCCCTGGCCGGCTACCACTCCGTCAACCTGGGCCCTCAGCCGACCGACTTCCAACTCCAGCTCGGCAGCCCTCTTCTTTGCTTCTTCTGCGGCAGCCGAAGCTACTGCCTCCCTCTCCGCCGCTACCCTCGCCGCGGCCTCGGCGACAGAGATCTTAGCCATTAGCTAATCCTTCACCGCCTCGACTTCGGCAGTTTTTCTCTCGAACTTGGCGACTCCATTCGAAATGAAGTTCGCCAATCCCCGCAGCCCGTCCAGAGCCACCTCAGCTTCCTACATAAAAAAAATATATATATATATTTTACACTTGGTAAAATTACTACGTCGGCTGCCTCCAGTTTTACACGTACCTCAGGAAATGACATCTCCCGTGGATTTTCCTGGCCCATGGTCGGGCCACTCTCAAGGAGCGTTACATCGTCAATCGACGAAAGTAAAGTCCTCCGAAGTTGTTGGCCCACCAGCTGGGATGGAGGTGAGCCAACGACAGGGGCATCCAGCCGTGAGCTCACAGACTTCGACCTCCCAAGGTCGATCGTCCTCTCTGACGATCCCGCTGAGGTCGTCTTGTCCGCCACGGAAGAGGAAGGCCTCTACCTCTTCCTCTTGCCCTTGTTCTGAAGAGCGACCTGGATAGCTTGAGCATTCAATAAAAATATATATATATATAAAAAAAAACGTCAGTTTCACAAAAATATTGGCGAACATAAATTAGTGAAGCAGGGCCCCACCCAAGTCCGCAGCAGGAAGCGGAATTATATGGGTTTAGCCCATTATTTGTGAGCTCGTCCTCGGAATAATTCCTCTCAATGAGGCCGAGGTTCATCAAGTTCGTCTCAAGCTCACTGGTTGGTTTCCCAGTGTCTCGAGGCGCGAACTTATCCTTGGTCCAAGGATACAACGGCACGCCTTCAGTCGGCAGAAGAAATTCTTCTGCAGTTCGGCACCTTGGTGGGCGTCCTTAACTTAAACTTATTAATAGGGGAAAGGTAAGCCCACCCCGTCGGACCAAGCTTAGGTCTAAAAAACCTAAGAAACGAATCTACAGAAGGCGTACCACCACGGCGGGCGACCTCAACACAAAAGCCGACGACCTGCTTGATGGAGGGCGGCGCCAACTGACCTAACGCCAGTTGAAGTTCTTCTAAGAGCTCGACAAAAAAAGGATTTAAAGGAAATCGCAGCCCGAAATGAAGATAGTCTTCATACACGGTAAAAAATCCCACAGGAGGAGAACTACCCCTATCCTCATCACGTGGCAGAAGCAACTCCATCGACTCAGGAAATAAGAAACTATGAGCCAAATTTTGCATACGAGAGAGAGACATAGCGGAGACACATGCCAGAGAGGCGTCGGACCCAACCAGGGGCAGGAATTTGATTTCTCGAAGGAAAGGAGGGACGAACGTACGTGTGTGCACATGTAATGGCACCCTCGCCGGAATTACCCTAGACGGCGGGGGCGAATCCCCTACATTCACTCTATCTATTTCCATCGAGGAGGAAGAAGGAGCCATTTTAAAAGAGGATACTTACTTGTCACAGGATTCCGACTAAGTTCACCGGAAAGTGGAACGAATGGCGGCGACTGTTGCAGTAAAAATCGGATTAGGGTTTTCTTGTTGCTTGTAGACGCGAATTGGGGGAAAATGGTTTAAGGCGTATGGAGGAAGCTTTTATAGGCAAAATCTCGCCTTTCAATCCATCACTTGCCCGCATATGGAAGCAACACGTGTCCCACTTACTCTGGACTCCAACAGTCGCGCCCCTCCATCTCCAGCTTATTCGAGCTCGACCTCGTCCAAACGAGGCGGTATGCATTTCGACGGGGCAATGCAGTTCGAGTTCGACCTCGTCTAAATGAGGCGGTATGCATTTCGACTCCGTCGAAATCTTAATTTCGACGGGGCAATGCAGTTCAAGCTCGACCTCATCTAAACGAGGCGGTATGCATTTCGACGGGGCAATGCAGTTCGAGTTCGACCTCGTCTAAACGAGGCGGTATGCTTTTCGACTCCGTCGAAAATCTTAATTTCGACGGGGCAATGCAATTTGACTTCGACCTCATCTAAACGAGGCGGTATGTATTTCGACTTCATCGAAATCCTAAAACCGCCGGGGCCAAGTGTAATCATGCTCGACCTCGTTCGGCGAGGCGGTTCGCATTCAACTTCGTCAAAATCCTAATTTCGACGGGGGCAGACAAATTACACATCTCTACAATGGCCTCGCTTCTTTGACTTTGTTTGGGGGGGGTGTGATAGGATGTAGCCCAGCTACTAGGCCCAAACATCAGGCCCAACATAATTGGACCTCATCCAGCTCGGCCCACTCAAAACTCACTTCGGCCTAATCCCGGACAGAGCCCAACAGGACAAGCCTAGAAGCTCGGCCGACCCAGTAACCCATGATCAGGGTACACACGATCGCGGACGTGGCAAGACGGTTACACACGATCCACCTATGATCTCGGACGAGGAACCACCACGACTTCGGTCGTAACTGCCCTTAATTCTCTATAAATAGTGTCATTTGTAAAGACAGGGACACACTGTAATTGCTACTCGAACACTTTAATACAAGAATTCTCTCCTTTTCCGTAGACGTAGATCTAACAAAAGATCGAACCACGTAAAAACCTCTCGCGTTCTTTATTTTTCCCTCGTACAAATCACTCTAAAATTCCACGATCGATCAGATTGTAAATTAGATTTTTGGAGTCTAGTTTTTTATAAGAACTACGGGTGTTGTAGTATCTTGCAAAAAAAACTAAACTCCAAAAATTCAATGTAAAATCTATCATCATAAATGTCTAAAATCAGCTAAAAAGTCAACAAGTCCAACAGATAGAGGAGGGAGTAATATAATGTCATAATCTAATTAATCATTAAAATATCCAATCTAATTAATCAAAACAGTTTGGCCATGTGAAGTTGGGCTCATCAATATCTTGGAAGCCCGTTATTAAACTGGATCGAGACCAAATTGAATATGCTGTTAGCAGATAACGAATGTCCTATTATTAAAATAAAAAAAATGTATGCAATCGTATTTGGATTGGATGTATATGGATATACGTATGTTGGCCTTTTTTAATAACGGGCTTCCAAAAGATTGATGAGCCAACATCAACATTAATTTTCCATCTGGAGTTCTACATATTTAACGATGAATCAGATTATCATAATCTCTCCGTCCTCTATTTAGTGACCCAAAAATTTGGGCACAAGATTTTATATAGTTTAATAATTTATTAATAAATTAAAGTGTTAAATTGGAATAATTGCGGGTCCATCTAATATTTTTAATAGTATTAAAGTGTTAAAGTATTAAAAAGTAGAGTGATAAAGTGTTAAAGTGTTAAAAAATAGAATGATAAAGTGTTAAAGTGATAAAGTGATTGTGGGGTCTACATCTCAAAATGGAAATGTTCAATAAATGGAAGACGTTCCAATATAGTAATAATGTCAGTAAAGAGATGACATAGTGAGTAAGAGAAATGTTCTCATACCCACTATGGGCATGCTTAATGTGCCTACGGCTGACGTAGCAGTGTCTCGTCAATGATTTTTTATTTTGAGGTTTACCTTTTTTTGGTAAAGTTTAGTTTTTTTGATAGGATTTATTTTTATAAGGTATACTAATTATTTTTTTCCTTAAATATGATGTCGTCACCTCATCCGTGGGCATATTAAACATACCCACGGTTGGTGGATAGGGGAGCATTACTCTAGTGAGTAATACAAAATAACATTATATTATAATAATACATTGAAATTAAAGTTTATTGACACCTCTACTTTAAACTTACATAGATTTGTGACTTTTGTTACATTAAAGCAAATTTTTTGTGGGTACTATAATATTTCAATTACAAGATTTTTTTTTTTTTTTTGAAATCATACCCTTTGCTTACTTATGTTACAAACATGCATATATATTTGCTTACTTATGCACTACTTACTATTGCGATACCCTTTGATTAACTAGTTACTACTCCCCTTTCTCATCAATATCAATATATTATACGTTCCGCTGCGAATTCGGAGCACTACGGTCATCACACGTCTATGTGGTGTCTCCTACGGCCTTCATTCTTATTTATCTAAAATTTATATATTTATACATATTAATTATTATTTATACATATTAATATGTTAATTATTATAATCTATTTATATTTTATATTATACATAAAATTTAAAAATTTAATTATGAGGATTGGACGATTCGAACTCAAGATCTCTCACATGATAGGCTATATTTTATACCACTACACTACATCACTAAATAATACTTATTTAAGACTTACAATATATACAATATATATATACATATTCAATCAGTTTTGAATCATTATCAACTACATTATGTTCATTTATAAAATTATAAATATATTTTTTGAGTATAAATGTATATAATATGAATATGTATATTATATATTTTTATTGATTTTAACATGTGTTTCGTAAATTTTTATGAACATGTACTATATAAATCATGAAGTTTTTGATATTTATATAAAATAGATATTTTTATTATTTTTATTAATTTATTTATTAAATGGTTCTACCGATCGAACCATGACTGAAAAATATTCCAATGCTGATGGTGTTTTTGCTACTCTTCCCAAAATAGAAAAAAGAAAGGAAAGAAAAAAAAGTAAAATATTTTGGCTCGGCAATTTTTAGTTTCAGTTGATCAAGCTAAATTGTTTTTAATTTACAATATTTTGGCTTTGACACCATTCGTTTTTTAGGTGGCCCGCCCAAAAGATTTTGATATTCTTTTAGTTTGTATCGATAACTACAATTGACAAATTTTTGTAACAAAAAATATATTTTTAATTTTTAAACACAAAATCGATTTTGAGGTAGCCCATTGGCCAATAAATTTTTTAAATTCTTTTAGTATGTATAGATAGCTATTATTGTTGAATTTTTGTAACAAAAAATATATTTTTAATTTAAATCATGTGACAATAATTAGACACAAAATGAGCTTTGTGGGCTATTTTCAATTCGGATTGGCTAAATTTTTTTTGTGTTAAAATATTTTGTCCCTAATACTATATTAATTTTGAAATGGCCCATTGGCCATGAAAATTTTCATAATGTAGATTTCCTTCATTGATTTGATTTTTTTTATTAATACGTATAGATAGAGTATAACTATTCGGTAATGGAGTACGCCGCATTAAACTATTTTTCTAATAACATTTAACGCGACTTTGTAACACATATTCTCTAACAAATTATCATAATACAATTTTTCAGTTCCGGTTGATCAGACTAAACTGATTTTTAGTAAAAGAAATATTTTTGCCCTAACACTATTTCGGTGTTGAGGTGGTCCGTTGGCCAAGAAGTTTTTAAATTTTTTTGCTCTGATACTATTTTGATTTAGAGGTGGCCCGTTGGCCAAAAAGATTTTAAATTGCTCTTATGTATTGCAGCATTGGACCCAAACTGAGTTGAGGCGCTTACGGGTCAAGGATATGCCGTCCGCGCTAGCCGCTGCCGAGGAGTTGGTGGACATGAAGGCAGGTGACTCTTCTGAGCCCGGACATGGGGATGCGGGACGTGCTGAGGACAAGGGGAAAGGTTGGAAGAAGAAAGCTTTCAACTACCCAGCGCTGGTGGTGCGGCGAGTCACGTTTCGGGAGCGGGAACAAGCTTCGTCGGTGCTTCATATGTGATGGAGACCACCGGATACGGGACTGTCCGAAGCGGAAGGCTAACATGGGGAGAACTTGAATGTTGTGGTCGCTGAATCCGTGGAGGAGGAGGCTCGGGTCAACACGATGCAATATATTTTGGGTATGCAAGTGTTGAATGACGGTCAGGACAGACTGAAAGTGGCCCTGGAGAGCCTGAGAAGGACATTGCAATGAAACAACCAAATGTGGGCCGTGGTGTGCTCACGTATGCAAAAGTATTGGCGGGAGCTGCGTCAAGGAACTGCCGTGGTGTGCCGGGAGAACTCGCTTGTGGTGAGCGAGTTGTTGCTGAAAATTGAATCGAAGACAAGAGGCTTATACCACATGACAAGGTTTGTTAGACCCCTAAATCGGCGGATGCAGCAGGTGCGCCTAGCCACGGACGACTATATCCTATTTTGAGGTGGCCCATTGGCCAATATATTTTTGCCTAAATCGGCGGATACAACATGTGCGCCTAGCCACATGCGATTCATATTCGATTTTGAAGTGGTTATTTGGTCAATATATTTTTTAAATTCTTTTAGTATGTATCGATAGCTATAACTGTCAATTTTTTATAACAAAATGTATATTAGACACAATAGTGATTTTGAGGTGGCTCATTAACCAATAAATTTTTAGAATTCTTTTATTATGTATCGATAACTATTATTGTTAATTTTTTGTAACAAAAGTGTATATTTTCAATTTAAGACACTTCATAATAAGTTAGAAATAAAATGAGAATCGTTTCAACAAATTATCATAATACTACTATTTTAATAAATATACAATAAAATGATATCCGTCGAATTTAGACAGGATACAAACTAGTTCTACTTTATACAAATAATATAATAGAAACGTGTCAAATATAATGAGACGGATAAAGTACTTTAATTTATTGATTTTCATAATTCTAAGATCGTTCTCATATAGATTCCGGATATGGAATCTTTATTTATAAAATTAAAGAATAATAGTAAAATGCGATTTATAAACTACAATATCATAATTTATATCTTGCCCTAATTATCACATAGCTTAAAAAAATGCATGATGATAGTTATGAGTCTTATGACAAATAATTGTCTATTAAATCCAGTTATATAATGTCCTAATGCAGTAGTAAAATAGGTCGGCAGGTAAACAAATACTCCGTAGTTGGAATAAATTATAGAGGAAATGCATCCTTTTATCCCCTTAGAGGTTAAATTTTCAATATTTATCCAAATTATAAGAAACACACAAATAATGCCCAAATTTATGTGATGTTCCAAAATCACCCTCTCTCTCTCTCTCTCTCTATCTCTCTCTCAAAGCATATAATTTTTTGCTCTCTTCTCTTTATTCCTCAATTTCAATCTCTCTCTCTCTAAAACCCTAGCAACTCTCCTCTCTCAATTTTTCTTCTCCGTCTTCTCTCTCAACGGCGTCAACTCCTCAGCAACAGTTCACAGCCGCCGGCGCCGACCATAGCTTCTTCTTCTTCGCAGCCGTCCTCTTTTTCCAGAGCTTCTCACTCTCTCTTTCTACAATTCTTATCATTTATTAAGTGATAATAATTTACATAATACTTTGAACGATAAGAATTATATAATTCTTACTACAACAAGAGATAAACATGAATAGGAAGTATGTGATTTCTTATCATATGTGTTGCATTAAACATCACAATTTTCATAGATTGAATTCGGAGGCAGCTCGTGAGGCGCATACGGGTCGACTGAGACCGGTCCGAGCTTCAGGCTACTAACCAGGGCATACTCCTCCCTTGAAAGCTTGAGTACTGTATCGCCGAGTTTGAAAAATAGAGAAGTAAGGTCAAAGTCTGGCAAACCATGAAATGAAGCTGAAGCATATGCGGTTTCTTCAGCAGAACTTCTCTTTGATATACCCACTCAACCTTGCACACAATAATAGAAACAGGAGGGCAACGTAAGAAAATTTATAGTAAATCATAGTAAATTTTCTCACATTAGGTTAGAAATTTATATTTTCTAACCATTGCCTGCATTTTTCCAAATTCTAATATAACCAAACCTTTTTTCTTACAACATGATAAGAAATTATATATTTCTTACTATTTGATACCATGATTAAGTTTTTCCAACCTAGATACACAAATCGTTGTCTTTTCTTATCAAATTCTTGTCTTTCTGACTGCAATGTTTCATTTTCTTACCAAATTCTCAAAATTTCTTATCAAGTTATCTCAGAAAGACACTAATCCAAGGAAATTCGAACACCATTTCAAACACTAAATTGTTGTACTTTCTTATAAAATTGTTTAACTTTCTAACTGTAACGTGTCGTTTTCTTACAAAGTTCTCATAATTTTTAATCTCAGAAAAACATTAATCCTAGGAAATTCGAACAACATTTCAAGAATAATGCCATGTTTATACCCTTAATATAACCATTCAAACACTACATCACTGATATTATGTTTCAGAATCCACAAAAAATTATCCAAAACAAAAGGCATATCACATATTCAAACTGTGAAACCCTAGATAATGCACACAAAATCGCAAATTGTGGTTAGAATCGCACAAATATCACACAATATGCACATTATCCCCTACATCCTAATTTGAAAACCCTAATCCAAAGATATAATCTCCAAAAATTGTACTCAAATCCAACATGCAAGAAACCCTAAACATTCTTACCTCTGCATCTATGAACAGGTAGCCGCTGGGTTTGGGTTTCTCCGGTTTTTCCGTCGGAGTTGGGGAGCGCGGCAGCATCGGGTTCAGTTGTCGGACCGCGAGAATGGACGGTTTCACTGCTTCGCACAGCGGTGGGCGGGTGGAGAGCGGTGGTTGGGATAACGGATGGATTGGGGAAGTTTTTCTAGGGTTGCAGAAGGGGTTGAGAGTGAGGCAAGTTGAGGAGGATTCTCTGAAATGAAAATGGGAGAGGAGTTAACGGGTTGAGGAAAAGAAAGTGAGGGGGGGAATATATATTTTTTTTTTTGCTCTAGGGGTATTTTAGTCCCACATTCAAATTTTGGGCAAATTTTGTGTAGTTCTTATATTTTGGACAAATGTTGGTTTTTTATCCTCTAAAGGGATAGAATAATTGTTGCCTCTAAATTATAAGTAGTGTTTTGGAAGGTAGTTGTGGTTCACTGTAATTTGATTGGTTAGGATCTCATTGGAAACAAAGCATTTGATAAATTGGTTTTAAAAAACACGTGTAGTTAATGCAGTTCATATAAGTCGCAATTACTTCACACGATTATTATTATCGGGGACCAATTTATAATAATCGTGGTTTCATTTTTCATCTCATGATCTGCCTTGTATATGGGCTTTATTCATTTTCTGGATAGATTTCATAATCAAAATTGAGTAGATGGATCCTTTATTTCAATTTTGATGTTTCAATCATCTCCCAAACTTTAATTTCTATTCGTTTTATTTTGTAGATGGCATCATGTTTCTTTGGGGTCTGAAAATTAATGAAAAAATATATGTTGGTCCAGGAAAAAGCTTATTGGTGTATGGGGGGGGGGGGAATACACCAATTTCCAACTATTTTTAAAATAGGATTGAAACTGACCTTGCAATCTGACGATCGAACTAAGTCAGGTGAACTGATCAGAGTGAGTTCAGTTTATTCAACTCAGACAGTGATCTGCTGAGTTTCTTAAATTGAACTGCGATGCGGAAGTTAGTGGCTTGTGTTGGAAAAACTCTTTAAGAAAATTCTTTTGTCTTATACTAACAGTTCATAATAAGCAGATTATATAAAGAAGCTTGAGTGAGAGTTAGAGAGAAAGATTGACACGCATATTTAGTGTGGTTCGGAGATAACCCTCTTACATCCACGTCAGATCTATCCCGATCTGAAATCCATTACTTTGGATTACCTTTCTCTCTTATTTAAACTGGTGAGCGCCAGTCCTAATCTCTGTCTCACTTGACAAGACTGTTGGGAACCCCCGCAGTTTAATTTTGATTATGTTTTCCGAAACCACACTTAGTTTTATTTTATACTTACTTAGGTTGACAAGAGCGACCTGCCCTGTTGCACAGGTCGACTCCCTAGTTTTGTTACAGGTTAAACCTTTGTAAAGAACATATCGTGTTTGACGATCTGATCTATAGCCTTCGACCTATTCTCATTCTCTCCTAGTCAACCTGCAGTAGAAGTTCAGCTGGCCTGCTCTGATGAGTTCAAGATCGCTGGAGTTCTATAGATTAAAGGTCAAACAGATTCGTCTTCATGAGTCTGGACGACCTGTCCTCTGGTACCTGTTTGCCAGCTAGGATGAAATCTCCCAACGGCTAGAAGTGAGTCAGCAGTACGGCCTCTCTACCATCACTGACAATTTCCAATGGCTAGATTTCAAAGCTGCGCCTATAAATACTTCAAGCCTCTCTAAAATCAAGCACGGGAAATTCAATATACAAGCTAAATCTCTGTAGAAATCTCTGTAGCTCAAAGATCCACTTAACGCTCGAAACAAGACAATTTCCCAAGTGTTAGTCAATCAAATTTCTGATTCTGGAATCCTTGTTCTTAAGCTTTCACTACTGCTTAAGAACACCTTGTATTTTTTACACCCAAAGTCTGTAAAGTCTGAAAGTGTTAGAAAGGTTGTTAGATCTCTCTATTGTTACGTTTGGATTAACCTAGCAGTTTAGAGGTCGAGTTTGTATGAAGTTTGTAATCTCTTTTAGAGAAGTTTATAAGGGTCACGACCCAAAACTCGTGTTTGGACTTCGTCGAAGTTAGACGAATTCTGAAGCTGATTCTCTATCAGTCTAAACAAGAAGATAAAGAATTTCAGCTACGACGGTAGCTGACGTGGACGTAGGGAAGGTTATCCCGAACCACGCTAAAATTGACTGTGTTGATCTCTCTCTCTTTTATCTATTTACAGTTGATTCATTACTTACTCTCTGACCTGCATATTAAGCATTCATTTATTCATACAAACTTACAACCTATTGTTTCAAATAAAAGATTTTCTAAGAGTTGCCAACCCACTCACCAACTTCCGCACTGCATAGTCAACCTGTTGACTCTTCAGTGAACCTGTTCCAGCGTAATAGGTCATCTCTCTCTCTATGATAAAAGTTGACCTGACATGTCTACCAGATCGCATAATGTGCTTTAAAAGTCAAAACTGTTGGCAATTGGTGTATCCCCCCCTATACACCAAATTACTCTTTCTGGGACCAACAAGTGGTATCAGAGCGGTGGTTCTTTTGACCATCGCCTCTGTATACTGAAAGTTTTTCAAAAGCTTTTGGTCAAATTGGACTAGATCCAAGAAAATCTTTTCATTCATTATTTTACTACCTGTCATCATGGAATTATCTCTTCTTAGAGTCTGCGAGGACTTTTCCATCCAGGGCTATGAAGACTGGAGCTTTAGGATCCTAATGTGACTTGAAGCTCATCATGTACTGATGTGGGATGTCATTGAAATGGACCCACACCAATCTACATTCCTCATGACACTACGGTCACTGACACATCTGAGTATGTACCAAAGTTGAAGGATCCACGATCCTACACAACTGAGGAAAGAAAAGAAGCTGGCCTTGTCAGCTTTGCAAAAGGGCTGATCTCTAGCACAGTGAAAGGAATTCACCTTGCCAAGATTAGAAATCTCAAAACAGCTAAAGAAATGTGGGATACCTTGAAAGCAATCAGTCAAGGGTCCGAAGAAATGCTTGAAAACAAAGCTTGATGATTTTAAAATGTTCCCCAAAGAAACAATAGAACAAATGAAAACTCGATTTGTTGAAATCATGCAAGAGATTACTGCTCTCAAACCCTCAAAATATACACAGTGTGAGCTCAATAAAAAGTGATGCGTGCCCTACCTGCAAGCTGGCATGTGTATGTTGCACTTCATCCAGGTCGTCTGACTTCAACGAACTGCAGACCGATGATCTCTTTGATCTTCTTGTTGGAAATGAATATGAGATGGTTCGTCTTCACGGATCAAATCAACCTGCTACAAGTTCAAGCAAAACAACAACTGAGAAAAAAGGAAGTGAAGCTGCTTTCAAAGCTGAGATATCATCTGCAGATCAACCTGCCAAGTTAGATCAACCTACTGGAATAGAGCAACTGATTCAAAATTTTGCATTACTCGCTCGTCAAAATGAAAGAATAGAGTCCAGAATGAACAAATTCAAAAAAATTATAAAGATTCCAAGAGGAATTTCAAAAATCAGACTCCACCGCAAATTGACAAGAAAGGTCAAGGTAACCCTAAGTCTTCAAATGCGAATTCCACTAACACTCCATCTGGAGGTTGCTTTCAATGTGGTGAGACAGGTCATTACAAGACAGACTGTCCTGACCTGACACAAGAAGAGCGTGATGCGCTACGAGCAAAGAGGGATCGCAAACTGAAAGAAAGAAGGGAAGCCCTACTCGCTGAGAAAGCATCTAAGAAAGAGACTTCATTCTCTGACACCTCATCAGAAGAAGATTACATGGCAGATATGGATACTGACATTAAAAAATTCACTCTCGAATATGCATGTCTTACCAATGAAGTTGATGAGAATGATGATGAAGAAGAGTGTTGCATGGGTCTCGAAGATAAAATTGAGACAACCAAGGGTGGAAAGCACGAAAGGAGGAAGGAAGCCGCAGGCGGACATGTCTGGATCATCGACAGTGGATGCACTAAACACATGACCGGATTCAAACATCTTCTCTCTGATCTGATCGAACATGAAGGACCTGATGTCACCTTTGGAGGAAACGACAAAGGAAAGACAAAAGGTTACGGTAAAATTCTTGTTGGTAAAACATCAATTAATGATGTCACTTATGTAGAAGGTCTAAATCATAGTCTCTTCTCTGTAAGTCAATTATGTTCTAGTGGCAAAAGAGTTGAATTTACTGCTCACAAGTGTTTAGTGAGAAACAAGGAAGGAGAAGAAATTCTTCTTACCCGTGTTCTACAGGATAATCTATACATAGTCCAATGTAATAGTGAACAGGAAACATGCCTCTTCTCCAAACCTATAAATGAGCTAAGCTGGTTGTGGCACAAGAGATTGAGTCACCTGAATTTCAAGTCCATCACTCGTCTTGCTCGCAACAAATTGGCTCGCGGAATACCAGATCAAGTATTTCACAAAGATCATGTTTACGAGGCTTGCCAAGCAGGAAAGCAGACCAAGGCATCCTTCCCATCTGTTGCAGCTCAATCATCAACTCGAACTCTAGAACTTCTCCATCTGGACCTATTCGGACCAGTCACTCATTTAAGCTTTAACGGTATAAAATATACTCTTGTAGTCATAGATGCCTTTTCTAGATTCACATGGGTTATTTTTATGTACAAAAAGAAGGAAACCTTGGAAAAGCTGCCCGAGCTGATCACCAAATTATGCAACAAGAAGAACTCAATTATTCAGACCATTCGATCTAATCGAGGAACAGAGTTCATTAATCAGGTGATATGGTCATTATGTTCACAAAAAGGAATTCTCCATCAAACTTCAGCAGCACGTATATGAAGGAACCGATCCGCGAAGAACTGATTCATGCGCCTAAGGATTCATTTTTGGATATGGTTGTTTCAATTTAATCCTATCATGCTCCTATGAAATTAATTGCATATCATAGGGTGTTTAATCGATATACCTTTTAGTTTGTGTGAAAGAGCTGGCCGGAAGATCTTCTGATCTGTTTCCCTACTCGAATTCGATGTTGGATGGACAACACGCTATGAATTCAGCCACCGGAAGATGAAGCACCGCCGCCGCCAGTACTCACTAGCCGCCGCCGCCTGCTTCTTCTCTCTCTCTCTCTCTCTCACTTAACCCTAGCATCTCTTAGATTATGAGATCAATGAATGAATATCTTGAGGCCATAAGTGAGTATATATAAGAGGAGAATGGGCTTAAGTTACAGTCTTGGCCCGCAGACCAAGACATGGCCGCCCATATCATCATTGGCGCCCCCTTACTGGGCTTCAAAGATGATTGGATCTTTTCTTCCTTTACTGTGGCCTATTGAGCTTTTTGGGCCAGATCAGGGATCTACTAGCTGATAAAACTGGGTCTCCCAGTGTCTAAATTCTCTATACTCATCCCAGAGTAAAATTTAGATCATAAGTATTAAAACATTCCACTAGAGTAATAATACTGAACTACCCGTTTTATCCCTGTTGAGCTCAGGGCTAGTATTAGACTTAAATCACCCCCGTATTTAAGATATCTCACATCCGTTAATTAATCTAAAACTTCTGACTGCTTCTATTACTTATTTAATTCCTGAGTAGTACCATTATCCCTTATTCATCATACTGGAACTTAATCCGTCTGCAGGGTTTAGTATGATAATCCTTAATGAATTCCCCAGGGGATGTGATCAACCTGTTCTATCAGGATACGGTGCTCTATTGCAGATGCACTAAGGATCGTACTAGTTATAGTTGTTGCCCAAGATACAGATCATATCGAGTTACAAGACAGAACTCTTAGTCATGGTAAATCAAAGCAACAGACTCTAACTATACACCCTTAGTCACTCAATTAGAGTTAAGATGTGAGGGTAAATAATATTTAAGTCCCCGAGGTCTTGATTCTTCTACTTAGGTCAGAATAGAAGAATTCACCTCACCGTGATCCTATCAATACGATTAACGTACTAGCATAAACAAGCAACCAAGACAAGCTACTTATCTATTTATGCTACTGTCTATACCGATAGTTTTATCCAAAACTATCTCAACTGTGATAACTTGTTTATATCTCAAGAGACACCGGCTACTACGATCTTCCGTGATCTACTACACACCATATAGCCTATAACTTTGAGATAATGGATAGATTTTTAATGCTTAACAAACAATTCATACATAATCAGATATGAAATTGTTAGTGAAATATGGAACCACATGTATACAAGCTAAAAGGCATGCTTTCCAGTATACAAATCCATCAGTACACCTCAACAAAATGGTGTAGTAGAATGACGAAACAGATCACTCAAAGAAGCAGCTCGTATAATGTTAAACGAGACCAAACTTCCCAAGAAGTTTTGGGCCGAAGCCATCAACACTGCTGCTATACACAGAACATATCTGTCGTCACAGTTCGTCATGGGAAAACTCCTTATGAAGTTTGGAGAAATAAATTGCCTAAACTTAAATATCTTAAAGCATTTGGTTGTTTGTGTTACATCTATAACAATGGGAAAACTCAATTAAAGACCTTTGATAGCAAAGCTGATCCCGGAATATTCTTAGGATATTCTGATACAAGCAATGCTTTCAGAGTTTTTAATAAGTCTACCATGACTTTGGGGGTAATGCCTCATGTTGTGTTTGATGAATCTATCTGTGTGCACAGGGAAATTCCATTATCCAATCAATTTACAGATCAAACTTCAGATCAAGTGACAGGTCAGACCAGCTCACAGGATTAATTTCTGGAAGAAATCTTAAGCTGGGGACCCAACGATTCAGAAGAAGAGGAAATAGATTATGCTCAAGTCAACTCTAACCCAAGCTCACAGCAAGAGAGAACCAGTTAACATGAGCAATCACAACCTGTGACTTCCAACCTAGATCCTCAGTCCACTCCAATCCAATCACCTGTTAGACATACCTCAGATCAGCCTGTCACCAATTAACAGGCTAATGTTGAACAGATAATAGAACAGCTTGAGCAACTCAATCCCTTCTCACCTCAACCTCATCCAGAGTTTGATGACCCAGTAGATGAGCCTGAACCTGCAATTTCTTAAAAAAAAATAGCTCGTCGAAGACGATGGGTTGATGTTCACCCTGAAGAGCTCATTGTTGGGAACCCAAATGAAGGCGTAAGGACAAGACGTCAGATTGGAGAAAGCTGCCTTCTAAGCTGTTACCTATCTTATGAAGAACCAACTTGCGTTAATGAAGCTCTTGCAAATGCTGACTGGACCATCGCAATGCAAGAAAAGCTCAATGAATTTGAAAGAAACGAAGTCTGGTCTCTAGTAGATCGACCAAGTCATCAAGACGTGATTGGAGTAAAATGGATCTTCAAGAACAAGAGAGATGGATCTGGTGAAGTTGTTCGAAACAAAGCTAGACTAGTGGCAAAATGCTACTGTCAACAGGAATGAATAGATTATGAAGAAACTTTTGCCCCTGTTGCCAAACTGGAAGCAATCAGATTATTCCTGGCCTACGCTGCTCACAATAGATTCACTGTCTATCAAATGGACGTCAAAAGTGCTTTTCTGAATGGTAGATTGAAAGAATAAGTCTATGTGTAACAACCTCCTAGTTTTGAAAAAGGAGATCACTCCAAGGTCTACAGATTGCACAAAGCAATCTATGGCCTAAAGCAAGCTCCTCGAGCATGGTATGAAACCTTGGCAAAATTCTTAATTGAATCAAGTTTCAAAAGAGGAAAAGTCGACAAAACACTATTCTCAATCAAATGGAAAGACCATATCCTTTTAGTACAAGTTTATGTTGATGATATTATTTATAGATCAAAATCTCAGTTTCTGTGTGATAGATTTGGACTACTAATGCAAGATAGATATAAAATGTCCATGATGGGTGAAATGAATTTCTTTCTAGGATTGCAGGTCAAGCAATCTCGTGAAGGGATATTCATCTGCCAAACCAAGTACACACATGAGGTGATTGACAAGTTTGGTGTCAAAGATAGCAAACCTGTCAAAATTCCTATGCTTGCTAATGGGAACATTGATCCAGATGTTGATGGAAAACCAGCCAACATAACTCAGTATAGGGGAATTATTGGTTCTTTACTTTATTTAACTGCTAGTCGACCTGATATCTCTTTTGCAGTAGGAGTGTGTGCTCGCTTTCAAGCTGCACCCAAAGAATCACACTTGGAAGCTGCCAAGAAAATTCTCCGCTACCTTAAGGGAACTCCCAACTATGGTTTGTGGTACCCCTGTGATGATAACCTGGAATTAACAGGTTACGCTAATTCAAATTATGGTGGTTGCAAAATAGATCGAAAATCTACTTCAGGAACCTATCAATTTCTAGGCAGTAAACTGATTTCTTAGTTTTCCAAGAAGTAAACATCGGTAGCCACATCAACTACTGAAGCTGAATATATGGCCACAGGGAGCTGCTGCGCTCAAATCTTATGGTTAAAGCAACAGCTTAAAGACTACGAGATCTGAGTTAGCAAAGTTCCCATCTTCTGTGATAACACAAGCACAATCGCAATCACACTGAACCTAGTTCAGTATACTAGATGCAAACATATTGATGTGAGGCATCATTTTATTTGTGATCATGTTGAAAAAGAAGATGTGGTGGTAGAAAAGATTCCTATAGTTATTCAACGCGCTGATATCTTAACAAAACCTTTGCAAGAGGAAAGGTTCAAAATGTTGTGTGGAAAGCTAGGGATGCTCAGTGTACCAATATCAGATTAGGTGTGATATGATCTGTCCCAAACAGATCATGATTTACAGGTCATCACCGATCTGATAAATCAGACTAGCCTGTAGTCTCAACCTGTTCAGTCAACCTGCCTTCGAGAAACTCATCATAGATTCAGGGGGAATTTAGAGATTCTATATCAATCTTTGAACATATTTTCTCCTATACGCTTTAAATTCAATGATTAATATTTATTGATCTATGTGTTTCTCTATTTAATTAAATAATTTCTTCAAGGCTGATTGGACTCCTCTGACACAAAAGAGACATTCACAGCATGTCAAAGGATTTCCTGCTGAACGAGGAAGCATTTAATTCTGGAACAGAAAGGACGCCGTTTATTTTGTGGATAGGGCGAGAGTGTGCTGCTCAGACGCAACTCCACTCGCACTCCCACTCGCGATGGTTCAGGACGTAATCCTGACCCTTTGATTTTCTAAATCTCAACCGTCCATCCTTATATTTAAATACACGTCTTTCTTCATCGTCTTCATAACTCCATTTTCAGTTTTTCAGAAAACCTTCAAAATCCAAATTTCGTAACTCTCAGAAATCTGAAGCACATCTCTTCTTTTTGTTTTGTATAATGGCTGATGATGCATCGAGTTCTGGGCAGGAATCGATGTCTTCCGACAACTTAATCGCTGTTATTTAGGCGCATGTGAAGGAGGAACCCTATGCCATCTTCTACCATTTTGGGTTTTCCGGCCTCGAACCACTTTTCACAACTGTGAAAGAATGTTTTGGCTTTCACAAAATCATATCGGCTAAGCCGTGAGTTTTCCTCCCCAAGCAAATCGCAAATTTCTTCTACAACTGGGAGAAGACTTCGCGTTTGGATCAAATCTCCGTTCACTTGTCTACTCCTTCCGGCGGCGGTCTGGTAAAGGTTCTTCAACTTATTCTCCGCACTTTCAATTTGGAGGGCAATGGGTCCATTATAAAATTGGACAATATTACCCTTGAGGACAGGTTGCGTGTTTTTAGGGAAATCACAATAGGTGAACCTGCATATAACCCCAAAGCTTTCCCTCGACAGCTTCTCAAGCCCCAATGTAGAATCCTCTGTGATTATGTACAGAAAGTCTTTCTTTCTCACCAGGGCACTTTTGAAACTGTCACTCCCCAATAGTTTCAGGTCATGGTTGTTATGATCTTGAATCTTGATGTTAATTGGGCTCGAATTCTCCTCACCTGCCTTGCTCAAGAGGCTGTGAAAATAGTGACTGAATCTGTCGATGGACAGGTTGTAAAAGTCGCGGTATCCAAGCCTCCCTCTGCATGTGCTCTAAAGTCAGTCTCCTCCTCATCCAGCATTTCTCAGACCGCAGATGGTCCAATGCTGACAAGTTTGATGAGTCTCTCACTGTCCCCAAGAACAAGAGCCAGATTGAAAAAGCTCTTGGGATATCCAGCAATCTTTATTGGACTATCTCTGATGTCTATCGCCCATTTCTCTTGTCGATGGGTCAGTCTGATCCTTCATGGACTGAGCCTTCGAAGAAAGATGATGCTGGCGAAGCTGTGGGAGAGAAGAGGAAGAAGGTCGAACCTGTAAACAAAGGGAAAAAGCCTATCTAGAAATCTCAGTCATTCTGAACTGTCTCCCTTAAAGTTTTCGCGTCGTTATTTAAGGGATGAATCGGATGATGTTGTTCAACCATCTCTTGTTGTCTCACCTGAACGAACACCTTCTCCTGTTCGTTCCCCTGTGATTCAGCCCTCTCCTGCATCTCCTGAATCACCCCTTCTCTCCACAGATGAAGTAGCCTCGCTGCTACAAACCAATACTGCTTCTATTGTCTCTTCCCTTCATTCAAAAGGTGAATTAAAAGTCAGAGTTACATTTCCTTGTATCGAGCTCACTCTTGAGTCAATACAGCTTGCTTATCAACTCCAGTTCTACCTGGAAGTCAAGGATAGCTCTTACTTTGTGTTGGACTCTGTTTTGGAGGAACACCAATGGCTGTTCTAAAGGTGGAAGAAGCCATTCTTGAGGAAGAGTTCAAATTCTACTTTGTCCCTGATGCTCGCAAGCACTTCGACCTCATGGTTCTCTCTAGAATGATCAAGGAGGCCAATTCTCTTCAGATTGACCTCAAACCGCTTTTTGCAGATGATCCTGGCCTATTTGATGCAGCCTGTAATTTTAGGAGAAGCGAATCTTCTTCCAGCCATCCGTCTCCTAAACCTGAATCTGAAGTTGAGGATGATCAAGTCAACCAAGGGCAATCTGCTCCCTCCCTCCTTCTGTTCGCTCTAAGGATGAGGAACCTCGAACAGAACAGAGCGCTGATGCTAAATCAGCAGAGCAGTTTGCAGACCAATCTGCACATGAAGTATTCCAGGAACCACAGTCTGAGCCTTGCAGGACTGTTGGTTTTCGCTTTCCTGATCTGCGTCTTCATTTTTCCAAGCCTGATGAAGAGATTTTCACTCAGGGAACTACCCATCGTGGCTATATGTTTCCTTTGACTGAATCTGCATCTTCTTCATCTACAGGCAGATCTCTTTCCAAGGGGGAAGTCAAGTCCCTTGTAACTTCCTTGGTTGAAAACCAGTTCAAGGACTTTTCCTTGGAAGCAATCACTTCTAGATCTGCAGCTCTCAAGCTGATCCAAGAAGATCTGTCCCAGCAACTGAATCAGTAACTCAATTTCCTCAAGATTCAAGTGAGGAACAATAGGGATGAGTTCATCGACTCCTATGATCAGCTCTCTACTCTCTGCACCAACATCTCTGAAATGGTGAAGGCTGTTGGTGAGGTAGTTGAATTGCAAGAGCCTGCAATTCTCCTCAAGGCTGAAGACAAGATCAAAGCCCAACTCCAAGAGTTCAAGGATGATGAATTGAAGCAGCTCTTGAAGGAGCTCTGTGAATCTCAGCTGGAAGATTTTGTCAAAACTCAACTCAACACTCATGTCTCCAATCTGTTTCCCAAACAGATCGAAGACTTCTGTATTGCCACTCTCAGTGAAGTTGAGAAGGTCCAGGACAGGTGCATGAAGATGGAAGAAGTGCACTCTACTTTCGTGGCCAAATATACTCAGAATGCATCTACCTCTCAGTCCTCTATGGATGCCATTCAACAAGACATCAACGCTCTCTTACACTTCAAGGCATTTGCATATGCTGAAATAAAGAAGTTAAAGAGCGAGAATGCCTATCTCTCATTATCGATCAAGTCCATGTTTGATGATGTCAAAAAGGGAGAAGAAAAGGAAGGTGCTCTGATACCAGAAAAGGAAGGCAAAGGGAAAGGGAAGTCCATTCAAGCTAAAAAATCTGATGTGCTGTCTCCACCTATATCCAAGCCTGTAACTCAATCTGCTTCGCCCCTCCTCATCTGCCGCTCCTCGAAAACAGGTTGATGAAGATATAGCTAAAAAGGCAGACAAGGCTCGATCTTTCATGATCTCACAAATGATCCAACAGGGCTACTCCACGGATGTTATCTTAAATCTGGAGTTAGTGCGTCAATTCACAACGGATCAAGCAAACAAGGCTAGAAGGCTGAAAGAGATCAAGGCATGGTTAGATTACACTAGGACTTTCTGTCGCATGAGTCTGGAAGCTCAACCTCCTACTGCTTGGCTAAATGCAAATGATGCTAACAGATGGAATGTTCTCACCAGCTGCTTCATCATGGAGCACTACTTTTTGGGAATTCCAGAGCGACAAGGAGACACTAAAGTTGTCTTCACCCAATATCTCAATGATCACCACGATCGAGATTTCATCATGAGGGTGTGCAACTATGCTAATGCTACAGGCATCTTGATTCAGGCCGCTGCCAAGGAATTTTTCTCCCCTCCTCTGCTCTTAGATGGAAAGCACGCTGATCGCACCAAGATCAATGAATATGCGATCGCCACAGCTCAACACTTCGGCATTCCTATTAGAGATAATGCTGCCTACAGAGAGATTCGAGACGGTGTGTATTCCAGTGTGAATCTTGTCTCAAATGAAAAGAAAATAGAAGATGCAGCGGCAAAAAGGAAGCTCAGGAGATGGTCTGTATTTCATTTTGTTTTTTTGTTGTATCGAGCTATAATACTTGTAACTATCTTCTGCTCTGATACCTTAATGAAAACAAGATCACCTTTTGACCTGATGACAATACCTCTTTGTCCAGGCTATCGCCTTTACTGTTTTTCTATCTGCTTACTTATAATATTTCCTATATGCTTTATCTGCTCTTAGATTTAATTTTTCAGCTATAGGAATCCTTGTAAAAGTGTTGGGTTTCGACATCATCAAAAAGGGGGAAATTGTTGGGAACCCCTGCAGTTTGATTTTGATGATGTTTTCCGAAACCACACTTAGTTTTATTTTATACTTACTTAGGTTGACAAGAACGACCTGCCTTGTTGCACAGGTCGACTCCCTAGTTCTGTTATACGTTGAACCTTTGTAAAGAACATATCGTGTTTGACGATCTGATCAATAGCCTTCGACCTATTCTCATTCTCTCCTAGTCAACCTACAGTAGAAGTTCAGCTTGCTGCTCTGATGAGTTCAAGATCGCTGGAGTTCTACAGATTAAAGGTCAAGCAGATTTGCCTTCATGAGTCTGGACGACCTATCCTCTGGTACCCGTTTGCCAGCTAGGATGAAATCTCCCAACGGCTAGAAGTGAGTCAGCAGTACGGCCTCTCTACCATCACTGACAATTTCCAACGGCTAGATTTCAAATCTGCGCCTATAAATACTTCAAGCCTCTCCAGAATCAAGCACGGAAAATTCAATATGCAAGCCAAATCTCTGCAGAAATCTCTGAAGCTCAAAGCTCCACTTAACGCTCGAAACAAGACAATTTCCCAAGTATTAAGTCAATCAGATTTTTGATTCTGGAATCCTTGTTCTTAAGCTTTCACTGCTGCTTAAGAACACCTTGTATTTTCTACACCCAAAGTGTGTAAAGTCTGAAAGTGTTAGAAAGGTTGTTAGATCTCTCTATTGTTAAGTTTGGATTAACCCTCATTTGCTTACAAAATATTTTTTAGAAGATGTACTGAATGTTAAATTCGTACCAAAAATCGGGATAAAAATTTTATAACTATACTAGTAAGTACATGGTTATTGGTACGAATATCGATCAATTCGTACCGATTACCTATAATGTGTTACGATATACATAATTAAGCATAGAGTTATTGGTACGAATATCGGTTAATTCGTACTTCGTACCACTTCTATGTTCTTACCTGATTTTTATTGCGAATTTGACATTTCGTACCTTGTACCACTTCCCTTTTCATACAAAAAAAATTAAAAAAAATAATTAAAAAAATATTGAAAAAACACAAAAAAAAATGAAAAGAAAAAAAATCAAAAAGACTTAAAAAGTCTGAAAAAATGAAAAAATAAAAAGAAAAAGGAAAAGGAAAAAAAGGCTGGGAAAAAACAAAAATTAAAAATAAAAAAAAACAAAAATTAAAAAACTAAAAAAAAAAAAATTAAAAAGTTTGAAAAAAAAACAAAAAATGAAAAAGAAAAAGAAAAAGAAGAAAAGGAAAAAAAAAAAAGAAGAAGAAAAGGTTGGGAAAAAACGAAAATAAAAAAATAAAAAAAACGAGAATTAAAAAAAAAAACTGAAAAAAAACCAAAGGAATAGAAAGAATAAAAAGGAAGAAAGGGGAGAGATGAGGGAAAAACAAAGGAAATGTATTTAAGGAAAAAACATATACCCATGTACGGGTAAACTGCAAGATACTACCCTGTATTTTGGGAAACCTACACGAAATCCCCTTGTGTTTTCTAATTTGCATAAAACACCCACGTGTTATAAAAAACCCTGCACGATTAACCTAAACCGTGAGCACCTATCGCCGTTTGCTCACTTTAGCATTAATTTGTTCGATTTTTTCGATTGTTTTATATTCTAATACCTTAAAAATTAATATTGCAATCATTAAACTTCAAAATTTTAAAAAAATTGACACTCGATTTGTCATATTATTCGTTTTTTAAAGTTTAATGGAAAAATTGCAAATCGAATGTCGATTTTTATAAATTTTGGAAGTTTAATTATTGAAATATTAATTTTTAAGGTATTAGAATATAAAACAATCGAAAAAATCGAACAAAATAATGCTAAAGTGAGCAAACGGCGATAGGTGCTCACGGTTTGGGTTAATCGTGCAGGGTTTTTTATAACACGTGGGTGTTTTATGCAAATTAGAAAACACAAGGGGATTTCGTGTAGATTTCCCAAAACACAGGGTAGTATCTTGCAGTTTACCCACCCATGTACACAAAATGACAAAAAGTATATAGCTTTTTGTATAAATTAAATGAGGTGAATAGATGTTAATTTTTTTAAATGAAAGTGGATATACTATTGAATCTATAATAACTCATTGAAATATATGGATACATAAATTCGCTTTCTCTAATTTTCTACAAAGATACAGTATGAATGCAACCACATCTATTAAGTGCTATAAATTAATTAATCCCCGAACCACATGCAATGGAACTGAGAACAGTTAAGTCTCCCAATCCGATCACATTTCAATAATATAATTATATAAATATGGATAGAATTTAATTAAAAATCCCAAGCTTTTTTGGCAGATGAGCAGCGGTTTAATTAAAGAGGTCAAGGATGAGTAAATACGAGTGAGGATAGTCACACAAATATTTATTATCTCAACTGTTTACAGTTTTATTCATTCAATTATCGAGTCCCAATCGTTGGTTATATTATATCTATGAGAAATTATTTCACCAGAGATTAATTGCTTTGTATAATACTCAGTGAGGAATATCATTTTTTTTGTACTGAAAGTATATTTGAAAAATGAACTGCCTTCACAAGTTTATACTTGAGATCATTTTATACAAGATTAAATATACAGTACTATATACTGAAATTAACATGAAATATCTCTAGGAAGCTTAAATTGACATTAACTTGATTAGCTGAATTGACTAACAGAAATTAGTATTAATTACTGTATATGATTTTTACAAAGATCGAAGGGAATTTATTTTCTGAAATTTATCATATTTCTTGAAAAATATCATTCCAATATAAATCTTTCCAATTTATTAATATATATATATATATATATATATATATATATATATAGAAGAAGTTTGGTTCATATATAAATAAATCATGGTGTGAAAAATAAGAATAAATTGATCTTAGTTATGTTTAGGGTTGCCATTGAATTAAGCATGGTTATAAGGAATACAAATACAATAAGCATGATTATATATAAACATCAAAATTGTACATTATATTAAAAGACACAATTATATAATAAACATAATTCTATAATATTTTAGCATAACTTTATATATTTTAAAACATTATTCTTATTTTTTCGCATCAGAATTTATTTCTAACACTTATCCTCATTCCTCCAATTGCATCACCAATGACATGACTCGTGTATATTGTTTTGCAAATAATATCATGAATAAATGCAATTTGCAAGATAAAACTAAACAATAAAGTGTTTTTATGACCTAAAGAATAATTTAAGTTTCCTTAAACTTTCTTAAACGAGTTAACGACTATCAAAATCTTTGATGGATGAATTTATGATTCATCCAAGTATTCAATATTGCAAATCTATATATCTCAAATAATATTCTTTTAGCATATAGTATATCCTACATAAATGCTCACTTAACTACTGTAGACATATTTAATGACCCACGCTAATATAGTAGTGCACGTCAGTAAATTTTTCCTTTAGAATTAAGTTCTTATTAGTAGGATTTAGGTTTTTTTTTTTATAGAGTTTTTTTTTTTTTAATATATATTTATATTTACTTTTTTATTTATAGCATTGACACGTCATTTATATGCACATTAAGTCTGCCAACTGTGGGCAATATTGGAGCATTCCTCATATATATATATCCTAGAAACAAATCGATATTTGATTTTTATGTAATTTATGAATTTAATGATGCTTATTAATAGTTTTTGAGGTATTATAATAAAGATTAATGAAAAAACATGAAAATATCATAACCAAATTGTATGTGGTGCCCACAAAAGGTGTCCAAATTTAGTAAACTATATGAAACAATTCAAATATATTTCCAGATGAAAATTTTGGCATAATGAAGATGACTAAGGTGGTCTGAAATCTATCTCATCATAATAATCAAATGTCACAAGTCAAGGATTGTACAATCAGAAATTTACGTCAAATTTTCGACGAATCTAGTCAGATTTCTTGTACTAAAACATTATTTTCACAATAGATTTTCATTTTTAATATTCCTTCCGTTTCCTTATAATGGGTTAACATTATTGTGGCATGAGAATTAAGACGGAAGTAGGGATGGACTGGTACGGTTTATTGAAATTTTTTCGCTGTACCGATATTATACCGAAAATTTTCGATATGCACTTTTTCATACCGTTCCGTATGACACATTTCGATATACCGATTTTCGGTACACCGAAAATTTGGTATGGAACAAAGTCCATACCAATACCGTACCGATTTTTCGATATACCGTACCGAAGTTCGGTATTTCGGTATACCGAAAATCAAATATTATACCCGAAAAAATTTATATTCAATTTTTTTCATACAATATTGATAATATAAAAATAATATCATGCCACCAAACAAATAAAGTCAAACGCGAACGAATAAATATTGTACACATTTCATCAAACTTCTAACAATGATGAATATAAAAAAAATTCTAACATGTCTCGATATCGATAATAAAATTTAATGTCATGTCTATAAAACCAACCAAAAAATGATCTAAAAACTATCAATTTTACTAGAAATTGCAACATCCATAATTCCCTGCAAATTTAGAAATTATATTAGTTCCAACTAGACATGTAGATTAATTTTGCAAAACTATTTATATTACTTTATAATACGATACAATTGTTATCTTTATAAGTACATGTATCCTCATATTTTTTATCACTAAAGATTAAAAGATAAATTACGTATATTACTCTTTCCGTCCCGCGGCAATTGTCCATAAGGGGGAATATATGTGATGTATAAAATAATAAAGTGGACAATTACCGCAGGACGGAGGGAGTATATTTTAAATATTTTTTAGATAATTTAACATATTGAAAACTAGTTAAATAATTAATAATTATTAAGATTGTATATAAATTTGAAATATTCTCAAAATATAAAATAAAATTAGAGTATAATTAATATTGAAAGAATGTAATTTTTTTGGTATCTCAGTATAATCGGTATGTACCGAACATCGGTATATACCGATTTTTTAAGTCTACCGAATCTTCGGCGTTGACCGGTATACCGCGGTATAGAAAAACTCATACCATAACCGTACCGAAAATTTTCGGTACGGTATTATACCGTACCGAAAAACTCGATCGGTATACCACTAATTACGGTATTCTCGGTATTTTTCGGTACGGTATGTACAATATACCTTCGTTTCGGTAACCTTGTCCATCCCTAGACGGAAGCGATTAGTAGTGAGTCATTATACTCATTATTTAATGCTTTAAATTAACTTTTTTTAGGAAAAAAAAAAATTCGGGTATCATAATGATATATAATTAAAATCTATTAATTTATTTTATGATATCATTTTTTGCTAAATTATTATTTTCTTTGATTGGGCTAAAAGTTTCTAATTTTAGAAATATTCCATTATAAATGTGTAATATCCCGACTTTCCAAAAACATGAAAATTTAAAAATTTTGATTATTACTTAAGAATTCTTATATTTGATAAGACTTTTAAAGTTATAGAATTGTATTAGAGAATGTTAAGAACGATTATATTATTCGCTACGACAAAGAAGAAACATATTATATATATATTCGTTTAAGTTAGTTGGAATTTTAATTCGTGTTGTAGATTTCAAAATATTTATATACATAAATTTATCGATAAATTCTTCATACGATTAGTCGTAATATAGAAAGTCGAGTTTAGTGAGATAGTCGAATACCAGGTATGTCGAATATGAACTAAGATTATAAATCTTGTGATTGATTGTAGATTAGTAAACGTGGGCTTTGGATATTCAATTACTTAAGAAAAACTTGTCCTAGTTTTGAACCCACATCATATTCTCTTATTATGAAGGCCCATGAATACTAGCCCATTTTCTCAAAGCCCATAAGTATTTCATCAGGAAGTTGTAGGCGGCGGTGATGATTTGAGATATTTCACTCTAGCAGATCACCATCCCCAAAACTTTACCAATGCTACAGTAAACACTCGCATGCAACAGAGATAGGATCGAAAAAGAGGATAGAGAGAGAGAAGAAAGACAATCGTAGAGGAAGAAAAGATAGAGGAAGGAGAAGAAGAAAAATCAAAGAAGAGAAGCCTGAAATCTGCCTCAGAATTGTTCCATTCCAAACCAGCAGATACACAATCGAACCCCAACCCATTTGCAGTAAGAAACTTTCCATATTTTTTTTTAAGTATTCTCCAAAAGAATCAAGCTATACAAGATCTTAATTCCTCTACTGCAGATTACACAGGAGAAGAGGGATTCCTTCACAATTAAAATATCTACCTACTGAATCTTATCACTAAACAAGTAAGGGCTTCCATCTCCACTCTTGCTAGCAATCTTATGAATTTAAAATACGAGATTTAAATCAATTCTAATAACTAGGATTAATAATATAAATCCTAGATAATTCCTACAACATAGAAAACTTGACACCGTAAAATCGAAAGCTTATAGATGGAAATCTAGGTAATATACATCTACGAAGAAACAATTAGAAATATAAATAAAGGGGGAACTTTGCCTCCCCTGCTACTGCCTACGTTAAACAAGAACGAGGGAGGGCTTTGCCCTCGCTGCCGTCGGTAGTGTAGAAGAGTACGGCGGCGGCGGCACTGAATTGTTGTCGGCCGTGAGTAGTAGCTGCCGTAGAAGTCGACGACGGTGTCGGGCTAGTGCGACGATGACGAGGAACAGGGGCGGCAAGGACTCGATAGTAATGATGCGGCGCCGGTTACGCTGCTGAGAATAATGGTGGCGTTCCATCTCCAAGACATCGGAACAGGGGCCGGCAGCATAGTGGTCGAAATTGAGAGAGAAAAATTGAGGGCTTACAGTTTGGAGCTTGTCCCTCCAGTTTATAATAGTTATAGAGAAGGGGGAGATAGAGAGTGAGGTACTAGTGGCGATGGCGGCGACAGCCAGTTGGAGGTGAACCGCCGGAAATTATATTAGAGAGAAGGGAGTGTGGCGTGCGTAGAAAAAAAGGGGAGGAGGAAGACAGCATCCCTCTACTGTATGTGTGCTGTCGAAAATGGAGTGTTGAGCAACTTTAATACTTTCTCTTTGGGCTTTGGTTTGGGCTGGATTTAATTCATAAATAGTACTACCTCCATCCCATTACATTAGTCCTCTTTGTTTTTTGATTGTTCGGCACGCTTTTCCACCGAAACCTAGTACGAGTTTTAAAATATAATTTTGACGTATTCATTTTTTCACGGGGTACTATGACACTCATAGTACCCCGTGAAAAAATGAATACGTCAAAATTATATTTTAAAACTCGTACTAGGTTTCGGTGGAAAAGCGTGCCGAACAATCAAAAAACAAAGATGACTAATGTAATGGGATGGAGGTAGTATATATATAGGTTCAAATTCTACTTTGGGGACCAAATGGTGTAGAAAAAGACAAGACCACAATTAATGTTAATAGTATAGTCTATTCGGCTAAGAATTAGAGTTGCAACCCAACCATTAGTTAATATAATTAAATCCTTGAAAATTTTGTTCAAATAGTATTAAGCTATTTACTGAACATACTCCAATTTAGTTAAATCATAATTTGGAGCCTATGATATTGTAGTAAAATTGGAAAATTTAGTATTCCACACGTGAGCCGTAATAATCTATATCAAGTGTTATCTCGTGTAGTAAAATTCTTGATTCCATCATTAATTTGACTTATCAACCGTAAATAGATTTCTTAACCAGATAAGATAAATGCTTACCATTATTATTGATACATGAACACTGAGATAGATTCCCGTTGGGTGTTGGAGCAGTGTTGTTATGATATTATGATACGGTTTATGAATTAATGTAAGGTTGGAACCTCTGTATTTATTAATTTTTATTTGACGGACTTATTATTGTTCGATAAATATTATTGTTGAGGATTGAGTTTTGAGATTAGTTCAAATGGAGATATGGAGTTCTCATTGAACTAATCGAACACTTTAGCTGATGCTTGTCTAATCGAGAACCTAGAGAGTTTTTGGAGAATTTAAAATACGTAGGAACCATGTCGAAATTTATCAAATTATTCCCTTCCAACATCTACTGAAACTTATATAGATTATATAGATTCCGACCGGTTAGTTATTTACATATTCGTTCCTTTCTTATATCTTTATTAATTCCACTTAATCCTTTCACGAATAGAGAAATATACTTGAGGAACGAGCTATAATATAAATGGTCTTATATTAGGAATAAGAATGGATTGACTCTCCATCTCTTCAACAAAAGACTTAGATTCTTATAATTAATTTAATAAAAAGGCAATCAATCGGACTTAACTATTAACCGAACTAAACCTTACATCGAAAGATCAACTAGAAGGGATATAGAATCCTAAAGCCTCGAAAATCTAGAGTTAGAAACATATTTATGTTGAAATAGAAATTACATATTTCTATAAGATTCAAACCTTTGCTAAATAAATGAACTTTGCTTCCTAAAGGTCAAGGACAAGGTAGGAATCAAGGGACTTGAAGGAGAACTAAGAATCAATCAGACACTTGTATAATCAGGTGGGCGTTATTTTCCTAAGCAAAGTATAATTTTGCTATAATGAAGCATGTTTTGACATGAAATGCAAGTTTCTACGATTATTCATGCATAAAATATTTGTATGTTTCCTATCTGTGTTGGTTCGCCAATGACGATCGGCTCTGTGCTAAGTAATAGTTGTTAGCCAGAGAGTGTACACGAAGTTGTAAACTGTGTGCCCGGGAGGTGAGGGCCGGTTTACGAGATTAGTTGCGACCGTGAGAGGTGGCCAACTTTCACGGCGCGAGAGAAACAGATATGGATAATACGTTAAGGATGCGAAAGGGGTTGTACATCCACACAGCTGTGAACAAAATGTGATTTTAGTATGCATGAGTTATTTTCCTAAAACCTTATGCAATACTGATGAATGCATGAATAATAAATGATTTATATACGTTTTGGACATAACCCACGGGGTACATCAAGTACTCAGCCCTGCTCGTGTTTCCAAAAACTTGTAGGTTGAGCGAGGTGGTGACGGCGGCTGTGTTGAGAGAGAATGTTACTCTTCTTTTTGAACTTTGGTGCAGAAAGAGATATATATCTTCATATATGTATCTATGTTGGTTTAACTCTTCCGCTGTACGCTTGAACTCATTTTTCTATAGTTGTCTGTTCTTCTTTCGTTATGAATAGCTATATAGCCTTATAAGGATTCACCTTTTGAAACTCGTGTAACATATTTGAATCTTAAGCTACTTCGTTCCTTGTAAATATTCGTTTCTCGAATATAAGATGTTGTTACTTTTCTTTCGGTAACAAATTCTAGATGCTTCTTGTGAAACTTATAGTTATTATTCGTTTGAATTCTTTCGATTGATTGGCATTTGTTCGAATAGAGGTTTTATATGCTCGTACCCTTCCGTACCTTCTCTTGTTATCTTCTTCTTTCCTTTTTCCGTTTCTTTATACCAAACCCAAGTCACGCCCGACTAAACTTCCTTTCCTTCGAGAGTCGGGACGTGACAAAATGTGACAAACCAAAATGGAACCTATCATTCCTTTATAAATAGGACAAAAGAAGTATATAGTTTGGGATTAAAGACAATAGTATATAATTTGGGATAAATTAAATTTGCAGGAATGGAGATAGTTTGGGATATACTTTATTCTCTTTTGAATGTTTTCTTTATTGTGCGGAATGCATGCATTTAATTTCATCACTTTAAGAAGACAACGGCTGCAGTAAATCGATAAATTAGTCGAAATTATTTACATACATACGGCATAGTCGTTCTTTTCAGGAAATTGTTTATACATTATACTAATATTAATTATTCATGATAATCATGCATACAGCAGACTTGAACTAATAAAAAGAAAAAAACACGACCAGATTATTAGATTTCCTGCTACTATACTAGTATTTAGCAAGAGAGTTCAATTCGTATTACATATCATCACTAATAATGATAAAACACGAGGCAAAGCATACATTATGTGGAGTAGCTAGCTAGAAGCAGTCGGCGGCATTCCAAATGTCGGCAAAAGCTCTGACGATGATGGGGTGATAGTAGGGAGAATTGAGTTGCAAGAAGCAGTTGAGGAGTTGTTTGAGGTCTTCTTTGGTGTACAGCTCTTTCTCCAAAATCATCTGCAGCATGGACCGCCGGAAATCATGATATGGCTCGTCGGAATCTTTCTCCACCGCCACACTCGCCCCGCCCAGCCTCCCGAACCCTTGCACGGCCCTCAGGCTCTTTATTTCGTCCGGCTCAGGCGGGGAGGTGGGGGAGGAGAAGGTGGCGGTGGTGGTGGAGGAGGAAGAGTTGTAGCGGTGGCGGCCGTGCTTTGGTTTGCAGCAGAAGAAGGCGGCGAGTGATTGCCTGCATCCTAGTTCCACGCTATCTGTGTTAAGATTGTGTTTTTTGTTGGAGCCGGACATTTTAGAATTGATTAAGAGTAAAATACGAGCTAGGTTGTTCTTCCCTTGCTATTGCTATTATATATATATATATATAGAGAGAGAGAGAGAGAGAGAGAGAGAGAGATGGAGAGTTGGGTGGATGGGGTGGGGGTAGGGGGTAGTTGAGCTCCAGAGATTGTCTCGAATATAAAGGTCAAAAAATACAAATTCATCCCGAACTATCTTTATTTATTTCTTCCAAATCCACTACAAATTATTTACTTTAAAATCAGTAATAAAAGAAGGCATTAGACGGGCGATTAGATCCTCTATTGCTTAATGGTGTGACTGACATCTCGTATTGTATCATTAGATAATTGTCATTTATTACAATGTTTCAAAACTATTCATTTGTCATTATGGAAAATTTTAATTATTAATGGTTTGGAAACATTAAGGACACGTAACAATCATCTAACGGTGCAATATGAGATGTACACATTAAGTATGCCCACAGTGGGTAGGAGAGCATTCCTAGGGATGGCAATGGGTCGGGTACTCACCCATTTAGTCTTTCCCAAATCCAAACCCGTTAGAAATTTCCGTACCATACCCGTCCAAAACCCGATTAAAAATCAATTTTGGTACCCGTACCCGTACCCGCCCCAAACCCATCGGGTAGTACCCACTAATTACCCAATAAAACTCAAATTCTACAATATTAAAATATATAGTGCTTTAAAAATTTATATAACAAAAATTATAACTAAATATAGATACCAATCGAAAGTCAAAACTATTATTTAAACATGCAAAATTCATAATTAATGTGAACCAACAAAATATAAAACAAATCTCAAGATAAATAACAACAAGATATTAATTTTGGTAAAAAGATAACCTTATAATTACTAATAGTTATAAATATTTTAATTTACACACAAACACACATACATATGTATGGGTTTAAATAGTGGGTACCCGTAAATATCTACCCATACCAGACACAAATCCGTTGTAGGTATCAATTTTATTACCTAGACCCGATCCAAACCCATTTAATTTTATCAAAACCCTTCCTACCAAAGTATAGGTGGGGCGGGTACTCTCAAAAGCCCGACCCATTGTCATCCCTAAGCATCCTCGTTGTATACCTTATTTGGGAAAGAGAAAACTTTTTTTTTTTTGGTTTGCCATGAAAAGAAAAACGTAGTTGATTGGCTTTCAAACACCATTCGTTGATTTTATTTTATTTTGTCCTCGCCTCATTATTCACTCAATCACATGAATCCCATTCGCATTCATGCTACAAATGATTTGAGGGGCCATTGTTCAAATAATCAAACAATAGAATTTTGATCCTCTCTTTTATCATTGTTCTTTTTCTTTTCTTATTTTTTTTAGGAGAAGTGCCATTTAACAATTTGAATCACAAACATTTGGCAGATAAAATACAGCTACAGTCAAATCCCATTTGCTATACAAGGTCAGAATTCAGAAGCATTGTGCCGTTAGCAGTCATTATTTATACTAGTATTTCTTTTCCAATGCATATATTAGTATTACTAGTACAGATAAATAAATAGGGTATTAAAAAGAAAAGGCAATAATTTCTTGACGTTAGGTATAGTCATAGTCAGGTTGCTCATCACTAAATGTTTCATTTGTTCTTAGTTTCTTACTATATCAAATCCTCTAAGAAACAATGCTTTTTCAGGTACCATTTTTTCTTCTTATGCACCGCATGTACCAATTTTATTTCCCCCCCCCCCCAATAAAACAATTAACGTGAAATTTAAAGACCGTGTCACATAAAACTTGAATCTCTAAGACCTTTTATCTCAAGCATGTACCGTTAAAACTAACGCACCCACGCACAGCATGCATCAATTTATACCCAATTTGTGAATGAATTTTGTAATCAATTTGCCAACGTTTGAGTGGTCTAGATATAAATTGATATTCAAACGTTTAATACTCAAACATATAAATTGAAATTCAAACATTCAATATTTTCACAATTACGCGTCTCGATATATTATTGTGCCAAGTAGGACTGTCTAAATAGTTCGGTCGGTTAACCAGACAGAAATTTTTAATTAATTAAACCGAAAATCCTCTTAAATTTGGAACCGAGAACCGGACCAAAATAAATAAATTTCAGTTAACCGGAACCAAACCAATTGAGACCGATTCGGTTCCGGTTAACCGAAAAGAACCGAAATATATGTTTAGCATGTCTAAAATTATAGAATACAAGTTGTGAGAATATAAATATTTGATATATAAAAATTATAAAATTATAAATATTTGATATATAGAATACAAGTTATATAGACAAACACAATGTCCAATGGGAGCGAGCGTAGGGTTTGATTTTGTGCGAATATGAAAATGTAAGAAATAAAAGTATTAATAATATATTAGTAATAAATAGTATTATATATAAATAAATTGATTTTTCAGTTCGGAACCATTCGGTTCAAGTTTAACCAAAAATCGAAATATTCCAAAACTATTAACAAAAACCGAACCACTATCCAAATTTACGGTTTTTGGTTAATCGGAACCAGCTCGGTTCCTTCGGTCCAGTCCCAACCGAAAACCGAAAAATGTTTAGACAACCTAGTGCCAAAGTGAAAAATATCAGACAAAAGCTTGGGTGAGGCTGGTCACATAGTGTGGTCAGGTCAAAGTACCAATCTTTATGCAGAAAATTATTAATCTATATGAATAAAAGTGTCAATCTTTAACATAATTATTTAACGAATAAAAGTGTCAATCTTTATACAAAAAAGTAATAATCTACACAAATATAAGTGTCAATCTTTTGAACGGTCACATAGTACACCCGGGCTCACAAAAGTGTGCCCCATATCAAATTATGTATTCCTACATAAGACTCCGGTGTGCCACATCAAATTTTACTTGCTCAAAATATCACCTTGATCGGAACAAAATTGTGAAAATATCAAAAAGCTAGGTATTAGTGATTTATTACTACCTCCAACCGATTTAGTCTCCCTTACTTAATCGAGACGTTCTACGTCTCATACCTAAATTGAAAACAAACAAATCTACTACAATTACAAATTACACAATGTCATTGTTACTTAAGTACACTTAAAATACTACTTTACATTTATAATTTTATTATTAAAATTTGTTTAACCTGATGTAGATATGAATTTTGTGTTACTTGAAATGTGCATATTCACTCTTTCCATTCATGAATCTGAATGCAAATTCAAAATAGCTAACCACGATTTACCATTCGTATTATATCGTCTAGAAATTGCAACCTCTAATTGAATAATGCAGCAGATGATCGTGCTGTATCTCCTCAGACAAATGAAAAACATTTGCTGATTTTCTAAGAGAATACTAAAGGTATGGTATGTAACTTGATCATGAGGATTAAAACCTGTCAGCTGGTTTTCGTTTGCTGTATGTTGTTCTTGATCAAAGTCAAGACGTGGTGAGCAACCCATATCGATCCAGCTACACTGCAAGAGAAAGCATGAGTATGACCCTCGCGTTCTACTGCAACACATGCATCAGGTACCTTTTCGCGGATCTGTGATTTTTATTTTTTTTTTCAAAACAGAAATGGATTAGACTCGAGCAATCCAAAGCTAGAGATGGAAAGTCTCAATAACAAAATAAGCATACGCAAGTAACTTATAGCACATAATAGCTATCTTGGCGATGAGAATAGTGGATTTATATTCACCCTTCTATCACATAATGTAGACATGGTAACGTGGAAATCATGAACAAGTCAGTCCACGATGTTCCTGCTATATAGGCTTTTTTCAACTATCCTTCTCAGCAATATGTCAAACCGAGTTTTAAATCTGGGTGTCATGGCAGAATAAGAGTGGAAGTTTATGTTAATTGTCCTAGAAATGTAGCAACAGATAATATATCAACGTTTAGTGATGACAGTAACAAGTTGTCCAGAAGAAAAATGTGTAATAATACTGAGTTGTTAGACCAACTGAGTTCCAACATACACACGTGAAAGTGGTGTTGCAAGGATATGAAGAATAAAGTTTAAATTAATAGATCAATATTGTGTAGACAGAAGATCAATATTTTAAATTAATATTTTAATATTGAGGATATGAATAGATGCACCAAGGATGTAGACAGAAGAATATAGTTATCAAAAGTTGCAAGGATATGAAGAATAAAGTTTACTGGCTCTCTCTTTGCGAAAAATCTAAGTTTGCATACGTTTACTTTTCTAGAAGGAAGACAATTGGCTATTTTTACAAAAGTACATCTCCTTAGGCAGAAATAGTTATGCAAAAGCTAGGGTCTGCCGAGGTCCCTTTTGATCATGTGTCGAGTTGATAAATAAAATGCAGACAAGTATAATCGGAGGAAGTTATCTACCCAAATGCTGGGTATTGATCTATACTTGATTGGGTGGAAGCTGCCAGTGAGATCATGCATGACTAAATCAAAAGCGAAGAAAAGAAATGAAAGTTCATTTTGGTGAAGTAAAATACAATAAACACTTTTGTGTTTGAACAATCCAAGATGAATATGCAGAAGAAAATTATCAGCCAACAAATGTTTTCAAAGGCCAGGTACTTACAGAAAAAAGTGAAGAAAAAAAAAGGATTGCCGATTAAGAATGCGTGAGAGCCCAACAGGTAATTTGCTTATGTGCACGAAATTAGAATGCATGTATCATATAGATAATGAAGTGCTCGACATCAAAGGAAAGCAAAATTTTATGAAATGAAATAAGCCCTAAACGAACAAATAACTACCTACCTCTTCGTATAAATGCAAAGGACCCCAGTGATCATCAAGGCCAAAAAGGAAAGCAATCTGACTTCTCTTGCTTGTGATGAATTCCCAATCTGGTTTTTCTGGCATCTATGTGTGGAAAGTGACAGCAGTTGAAATCAACAAGATCATTGCTATCATTTATATTCGGGAAATGCCAGCCTAAATAAATTAGCTATTACAGAAAAGTTCCTCTCCGCAGAACCAACATATGCCACAGATCTTTTTAGCTAGTGCAAGTACAGATTCGATATTGCAGAACAAGTAGGTTTAGCTAGATTGACACTACTGCGATTTCGTTTTTTCAATTTATTGAATAAGGAGAATAAAAGAAAGCTTACTGTTTGAAATTCAGTCATCGCCATGAACAGCATATTCCGTAGCGTATGATACTGGAAAATATTAGTGTTAGTAAACACTGAGCGACTCAAATGAGTCAAAGTTAAAAAAGAAGATTAGATTCATCAGCACGAAGGAACTTGGACGAATCAAGATAAAACTGTAATTTTTTTTAATCTAACATAAGAGCAATCTGTTAGCAAGAATAGAACTGCACCTTCAGAACATGTGTGCATAGAACATCAACAGCAGAAGAAGACCATGACTTCCCAATGGATATTTTCAAAAGGAATCTTGTGATCTCCAATGGGAGGGTTCCCAACAAGGCCCCGATGAAGCTGACTGCAGTACATAGAGGTGAAGACCTGGTACATTATATTATAAGTTCGTTTGCTTACAATGTTTCAAACTCTACTTATCATCATAATTAACAATTCATAGCCAGCTGTGTCCACATTGGAAAAGTTACCGAAAGAAAATAGATGATAATCATTTAACAACACAAGTTGCATGTAAATATGTACTGCATGGATATACATGATTATGCCTGAGTGCAAACAATTGAGCACGTTTGTACAATTTTCAGACAGAGTTACACTCTAACACGCATAGATAAAGACTTGTTCATTCATGACTACAATTGCTGGGATAGAAAAACCTTGAAGGGGTGACGGTTAGAATATTTCTGGAAACTCTGTAATTCAAGTGAAACAATAGACTAGTTTAACAGCTTCGGTTTTCTAGGTGCATTAAATCTCTGTACTCTCCAAGCTTAAAGTTCCAGAGCTTTCTTTTAATCCATGCAAAGGAACAATCTCTGAAGCCTACATCACGAAACTTAGAAACTTAAATGTGTTAGATTTATCCTTCAATTACTTGCCCTTGCACATTGCCCCTGATTGGATTCTTCCTCTTCAAGAATGAACTTTTAGCAGGCTGCATATTGGGCTAAGCTTTCCCTAAATGGATTCAATCTCGAGCCTGATCCCTCTACGGGGCGTTTACTTTGAGGGATAACAGTGGATTGACAAATTTTATCCAAACTAATCTCATGTTTACTAACTAGGATTGCAAATGAGTGTTATCCCAAGGCCCGGTTAGGCCCACACTTTTTCCTTGGATTTCAGACTAACGATGGATTTGAATCCCACCAAAACACATTGGATAACTCTAATCCTAACCCATCTCATATCTTGTCCCAAAATTTGTCAATCCCTAAATTAAGCTATCCCTCAAACTAAACGCCCCCTAGTGTATATCACATGAAATTCCTGCATTGGGGTGTTCATGTTGGTCTCCTTCCTTAAAATACTTATAAGTAGTAAACATAGAAGTGGTTCCATTCCACATCACTTAACCGCTTCCATCGATCTCATAAAAGTTAGGATTCCCAACAATACTACAATACTTACAGGAGACATTACATTAAATCCAGAGAAACAGGAGTAGAAGAACTCTACATTGCAAGTCTTCTAATGGAGGACTGTGTTGAGGATGCATTGTTCACAGCCAAAAAAGGATACAAACCAATGCAATATATAACCTACCAGAGTAAATAAGCATCAGAGAGACTTCTTTTGAGACAGATAAGATACGATAGAAAAAAGGCAAAGATAATAAGAACTTATCGACTGCATACCTTCTTGTTAGATCTCTTAAGCATTTCAAGAGATATATAAGAACCAATGGAATGGCCAACCTTCAGATACAAATTCAAAGTTAATCATCACTCACCCAAAAAGTTAAAGAGAGATTTTTTTTTAAGAGTTGAAGAATATATCGATTGAACATACATCAGGAACAGAGACTCCGGGAGAAGATCAAAACTTTACGAGAGATCACAATTTAACATTATTAGAATTTTTTTTCACTGTAAGATGGAAATGTTAAACATGTTTTACCAGTATTATAGGTACTTTAACATCCTGAAGTTCTTGTTCCATAAAGCTTATCTGAAAAGCAGTGACAAGAGAAGCCATTAGGACTTAGGAATTCCATTTAATAATCATAAATAGCTTGAATAGAAGGACAAATAGAATCTCAAATCTCGGTATTACAAATTGGAGCATCATATTCCGCAACAATTTTGTTGCATAATCAGCACCCTTCCCAGAACGGGGACAAAAAGGCTAAAAAACCATTCACAGATTTATATATATCAGTGATGTATATATTAGCAGGGATTTGTTCAATATAACAGTTCAATGTTCATAGCTTTTTGTTATTCATTGTTTACCATGTATGTTTAAAGTAAGTGAGATGAAGACCATGAAAAGAGCCCCAAAACCTTCATATGGATTCTTATCATATCTATCAACCCAAAAGCCATTCTCCTTCATGAAGCCCTTTCCAGAGAGATGACATGAAAAGCCATACCTTATGATCGATTTGTTCTTCTAACGAAAACAACCTTTGAGACCCCCAGTTCTGGCAAAAGAAAAACATGAATACCTTGTCATTCTCTAGTGATTGTTCCAAGGTAAGAATGCGTGTACATTAGAGGAATCAGGCCATTTATCAACTGACGGGCATAATTTTATACAATATGCAGAAATGTTAAGAAAACAACAACAGCTGTAAGCCTGTAAGATATGCAGCCAGAATTAACACAGAATTCGAGAAATATCACATAATCTATAAAAACTAGAAAAAAAAAATGGCATTTGTTTTTCAACATATATTATTGTAAAAGACAACATCCTATGATTAAGCATCATAAGATTAAGGAAAAAGAACACACAGCATAAGTTGGCAGAGAAACAATCAGATCGAATAAATCTGCTTATAGAATCTAAGCCGAGATGCTTTCAGAAAACAAACCAAATTCAAGATTTACTACTAGTATTTTACATATATGAGATTCATCAGTATCACTTGGCAATCTATCTCTGATACAAGGTAATTACCTTTTGCGAGTGGGATATGTGGCCAATACCTTCACCAAGGAAAAGAAGGAAGCAATCAGCAGAAGTTCCATGGTCATTGAATTCCAAAGCCTACAAGTCTATATTTTAAAGATAATAATAACCAACAACAAACAACAACAAAATCATTGAAATGTTCAAATCTTAACTCACCTGTGACAGATGCAGTCCCTCCGAGAAGCTCATACAGTGACTCCAAAAATTCAGTGTAAAATGAAATAACACCTACATCACATAATTATTCCCACCTTCAAAAAACAATTCAAAATCTTCTCACTCACTCACTCGCTCGCTCGCTCGCTCACACTAAATATATAAATTATGAATCAATTGAATACCTGGATTGCCAGGAACAAATAATACATGTAATGTAGGCTCGTGGCTATTAATCTCCAACAAATCCGTCTTAAATCTGACTCAAAATGGATCCAAAATCAATAACATAGCAATCCCCTAACGAAATTAAAGCAAAATTATTATGATGATCAAACTTCTATAAAGTACCCAGAAACGTTAACGAGCCTAAAATTAGCTTTTTTCTTTTTCTGGACCAAATTATTGCTTTCGCTGCCCATTTGCGAGTTTGTACAGTTAGCCGGAAATTTGCTCCTGCAACGCAGAGAGATGAATTGAGAATTCTTCAAAAAAAACAAAAAACTTAAGAATTGGGTTATGCATAAATGAATGATTAAGGGCATCAATTGGTGGGAAGAGCGACCTGGAGTTGGAAAGAAGTGTTGAAATGGGAGAGAGTGAGACAAGTCTGAGAAGCATCGAAATCTTTGCAGCCAGCTTTACCTAACCAGAAACCACTCTCAAATTTGAAATACCGTGTGGCATCTGCAAATGGAAATAATCTATCTATATAAATAAAGGTCGATACAATTTTTTTCGATTATTTTGCTAAATTCTCATAATTTTGACTAATTAATTAATATTTTAATCTAATAAATATAAATTTTTCTAGAATTTCAATTTAAATAGAAGTTCTCATAATTTAAGTCACTTTTACTCAATCATTTATTTAATCTTCTAAAATAAATTTGTTTTGTTAATTGTTAAATCTACTTGATTTGAAATATTATACAAGCTTAACATATATTTATAAATCTATATAATAATAATAATTATTAATATTTAATATTATATCAAACATTTTCTCAAATTCTAATGCATTTGGCTTTAAATTCATTACTTCTATTTCTTTTCAACTATCTCACATCAATTATTTATGAAATTTCACCAACAAATAACCAATATAAAAGATACATCACACTTTTAAAATTCTTTGTCTCTAATTAAAATTTAAAATATTGAAAATCTTAATTTGATTTTATACTTTTTTATAATTTTATAATTTTAATGAGAACTTAGTCTAAGGTTTAATAATAAGCATATTCCGTGAAATATTTTTATTGACATGCAAAAAGTTGGATTAGTGTAAACCACTAACAATATACTCACTTCATTAAACTTATTGAATTTCGACTACCTCTTTATTGATTTAAAAATCAATATATATAAATCCAAATTATTTTAATATTCAAAATTAATATTAAAATTAATATTTTAATATTTTAATCTAATTAATATGTATGTTCCTAGAATTTCAATTTGAATAGAAGTTTCATAATTTAAATCACCTTTATTCTAATCATTTATTGATCTAGATATTATATTCTAATTCAAAATTAAATTATTTGGTATAAGAAATTAGAGGAATGCTTCAATGCCCACCGTGTGCATACTTAATGTGCCCACGGATGACGTGACAATATTACATATAGAGAAATTAATTTAAATATATACCATAAAAACTAATCCCTACAAAAAAAAACTAAACCCTACTAAAATAAATCGAACCCTAAATTGAAAATATTAATGACGCGGTGCTGCCACATAAGTGGTGGACACATTAAGTGTGTCCACGGTGAGTATGAGAGCATTTCTATAAGAATTTATACCATTGTGATTAATAAAATAGAATATATGGTGTCCTATTTATATGGGTAGTCTATTGATGGAGTCAAATAGATAATCGATGTGAGATAGTTGAAATTAAATAAAATTATAAATTATAAAACTAAATCGACAATGTACAAGCTTTTAAATTAATAATTTTAGCTAATTAAATCCTAATTAATGCGTTGATGTGGAAATGCCACGTAGATAATTTTTTCCATTTATGGTTGAATTTTGTTGGTTTTTTTTTTTGGTAGGGTTTTGAACAAAATATAGTATTAAAAATCCATGGAAAAAATACAATTAAATACACCAACTTTCTCTGACATCCCGTTTTGATCACCAATTTTCAATATTTCTAATAATTCACCAACTTTCTTTCGCGTTCAATTTTAAGACCGATCACATATTCCGGCTATTACGTGGCGATAGAAAATGACGAGGCATTATACGTGGCAATGTTAATTAAATTATTTACTACACGGTGATAAAACGACGTAGTTGATCTCAAATCAGCTCACCCAAAGCGTCTCTAATCTAGAGCTGAACTTAAAGCGTCAATTGTGCTAGTGTGATAAGTTTGACTTTCAAACTTTCGGATGTCTGACACCTCATCGCACAGAGCTTACGTGTCAACACACTATTGCACAACAGATGCGGCTACAGTCCAAGAAGTCAAAGTTAGGTGAAGTTGTCATAGCTCTAGGTGCGGCGGATATCCCTTCCTTGCTTTGCAGTCTGAAAAAGACTGACACATGCCGATTTATCCGGAAATTGAGGAACACGCTATCTCTTCCATCTCAACGGGAAGTAGGGTTCCTCTTCCTATAAATAGGAGGAGTTGTAGACACACTAAAACTAACACACGTACAAACAATTCAAGCATACTGCTTGCAAGAACTCAAGCAAATCATCTGTTACATTCCTTTAGTTCTTTCGAAGCGCTTCACATTAGTTTGTCCTCAAGAAATTTATTTTCTTGAGTATTGCAACTATTTTCTTTCTAGGTTCAACCTCATATATCCATAAACTAGCTTCGAGAATCCTTATCCCTTTACTTGTGATCTTCATTGTAAAGGATTCTCATTTATGAAAATTCAAAAACCCCAAAACCAAGTCTATTGTGTTAGATTGAGTTGTAAGGTGTACAGTTTTTGTAGAAATGATTTGTTGCTGTAAGACTTCTCAAGAACCCGTGAAATCTCTGAGGATTCAAGTGCAAGCTTGTTACTAGCCTTGAATCACTTCCCCTTGGAAGTATAAAACAAGGGATACCAAGTGAAGGTATTCATCCCATCGTGGATAGAGTGGATGTAGGAGAGGCTCTCCGAACCACTATAAGTGATTGTGTCAATTTACTTTAAGTTATTTATTGCTTTGATTATTTACATACACACACACACACTTTAAATATCAAGTTGGTTTTAATTGCAAGAAAAACTTTAAAGTCTCACCACATTCCGCACATATTTCACACGAGCGAGAAGCTTCGAAAGTCTCACTAGCATTCGAAGCGTCTACTCGGTTAAAATGACAAAAAATGAAAGATAAGTTAAACACTTCTCAACACACGTATTCACCCCCCCCCCCAACTTTCTCTACGTAAGTTAGTCACTTTCGGGACCAACAAGTTCCAAGTTCCAAAGTTCCGAGACGCCCACACAGTCGGAGAACTTCGAGAAAAGGGATCACATCCCAGTAATCTAGACCTGTAGATTACTCCATCTGCAATTGAAAGGTATCATCTCTTGACTCAATGTGTGATGAAATTGCATGTAAATCTGATACCACAAATTATCACATCCAATTTGAAGATCCAGTATAATTTGAATTCTAAAAGTTTAAACTATCATAACTTGCTCGTTTGTTCTCTATTTTTTATGATTTTTATACCAAATTAAAAGTCTTGATACAATCCTTCATTTAAGACCAGACATCAATATGTTATTATGCATCTATGATGCTCTAGTTTTAAAATATGTCTAAATACATAAATAACACTTCCTTCATAAACACAATACACTTTAAACACTAAACACTCGCGTCTTAATTCTCGTGCCGAAAAGAAAGGGGTCAGTAATCGTGAACTAGAGGAAGTATGATTTTTGTCAAATAAATAAATAAAAATTGACAGTTTAGTCTAGATCTCTCTTGATTTATGTCGATTTTGGATGATTTCTGTAAATTTATTACAATTTTTGTTGATTTATATAGATTTAAGTTGACATTGGATGATTTATGTCGAACTACTAACTACTAGTGCCAATAATTCTATTATGTGAGCGAAGTCTCGAGTTATGAGACTTTAATTTTTGCCATTAAACTACTTAGAACTATTGACATTATTAGTACTAATAATGTCATTATGTGTAGGGGTGAGCACGGGTCGGTTAACCGACATTTTACGCAAAAAAAACTGACCATACGGTTTTTTATCGGATCGGTTAACTATTATAAATGGAAGAATAAAGACCAAAAACTATGAAAACGGTTAACCTAAAAATCGGGTCGGTTAACCATTTATCTAACGGTTAACCATAAATAAAGGAAATATTTAATTTTCTATAATTCATAATTGGAAAATTCGAACGAATTCATATCTTAAAATGTACATGCAAGATAAATAATTAAAAAAAATTAAAAAACAGTGAAACTACATTGCATAATCCTAATAGAATAAGTTTTGTAATCACTCAAACTAGCGATCGAGCTATATTCAATTGCTTATTAACTTTTGGCTGATTATAAATACTCAAAAGTGGGTGATTTTCTGTCAAACTTTATTAGTAAACTAGCGATCGAGCTATATTCAACTGTCCCTCAACCTGCTGCTGCCAAGCTGTCTGAACAAGAAAAAGCACAAGGCGAAGCCACCCTCATCCGAATGATGGCAGAAGCTGGATACACCGCAGAAGACTGCGAAGATGAAGGCAAGCATAAGCTGTTTCTAGAAGATCTAAAGAAACAGAGGGCAAGGGACAAAGCTCGCGTGGCAAGCTTCAGAGGACTTGAAAGCTATAAGGAACAGGTTGATAAGAGATAATTGTCCAATTGGTTACCAGTGGAAGATCAGCTGATCTGGGACGAGTTCATCAACCAATTCATCTTGCACCACTACTGGCTGCAGATTGATGCTCGCTACACTGGCAACACCAAAACTGCCTTCAACAACTGGCTGCAGACTTTCCCAGATCGCGAATTCATAAAGAGAGTCAGGGCGAAAGCTGCAAAAGAAAAGATCACGCTAAATCCGCCTAAGAAAGAGACTTTCCGACCTCCCACTGTCTGTGACACCAACACTCCAGACATCAACAAGATCAATACTTTTATAAGGAGTGTCGCAGCTCAGTATGGCTGCAAGACCACAAGCTATGATGAGTACAGGTCGATTCGCGACAACATCTACGCAGCCATGGGAACTGTAAGCTTGGACAAAATTGTCGAAGACAGATTCAAGTCACTAAGGGAGTAACCTGACCGTTTTCATTTACTTGATGTATCAACTCTCTGTAATCTGTGCATATCAATTCAGTTGATACTATAAATGAAAATGATCATTTTTTTTGTTGTTCCTGACGACAATCTCTCTTTGTCCAGGCCTTCGCATATTATACTTTAAACTCTCTAACATTCTCTGATATGCAGTTGGCTGGACATCAAACCTTTCAAAACTTCTAAGCTAAAATGTAAAGTGTGGGTTTCGGCATTATCAAAAAGGGGGAAATTGTTGGGAACCCTTTGAAACTGAGTTTTGATAATGTTATTAGAAACCACACTTAGATATAAGTTTTTAAGTGGAACAGGCTGGTCTCCGTGTTTGGATCAGTCAAGCTTTACTCGGACAGGTTGCTCATGTAAAGGTCAAGGTTGGAAGTGCAACCTGTACCTAATCTACTCAAACCTGTCATACTATTTCATTATGTAATCTGTCTATGTAACCTGCTCTTACCATGCCAGAAGATCTCACACGAAGGTTACAGAGAGACTGAAGACAGTTCGAGGTATAGGAAGCTCAACCTGTGAAGACCAACCTGAGCTATGGTTATGAAACATGCTCTCACTCAACGACAAGAATTGTGTCAGTGTACGGAACCTGCAAATCCTGACACACTTCCAACGGCTCTATTTCAAATGCTTCTCTATAAATACCTCAACTCATTCCAGATTGAAGAAACGGGAAAATCAATACACAAGCTAAAACGCTGCAGAAATCTCAAGCTGAAAATTGCTCAAATCAACACTTGAAATTACTAGAGTTTTCCCAAGTGTTGATCTTTGTAGATTTCTGATCTATCTGGAAACTGTCTTACTAGAACACATCACACACACTCTCACTACCATCAAAGTTGAAAAACTAGTGTAGTTGATTGAGTTGTATTCCTTACGACGATAGCTATTCACAGCTTTCAAGTTTGGATAGTAGCACTAGTCATTTAGTGTTAGTAAGTTTGTATGTAAGATTGTATGTAAGTAAGAAGAGACACGACTCTAGAAACGTGCTAGATTCAGTCAAAGAGAAAGACTTGAATTTGGACTGGACCTTCACCAGTGTTAAAAGAGTGAAAATCTCAAGTTAAGGGATTACAGATTCGACGGGATCTGGCGTGGACGTAGGAGCTGTTTACTCCGAACCACGATAAAAACTCCTCGTGTTTCTCTCTCTTGCTATTTATCTTTACATCTTTATTTACACAGTTTGCATGCTTACAACCTGCACCATCGTAACCTGTTTTGCATGAGCACTGTCTTTGAAAACTGTTAGCCAACCTTTCCACCAAACATCCGCACACAGGTTAGTTTTGCAAGCTCAGCAGTTTACTGATTGAGCTGGAAAAACTAAACTGCTCTGATAAACTGAGTGACGACTCAGTAAGATCAAATTGTTTTGAAAAGTCAAAACTGTTGGCTAATTGGTGTATTCCCCCCCCCCCCATACACCAATGAATACTTATCGGGACCTACAGTTACCCATATTTTCGGACCGAGTTCAGTCTGGTTAGTCAGTCGATTCGGTTTTCCGATTTCTTATGCTCAGCCCTAATTATGTGGATAAAAACTAGCATAAAATATAATTAAATTCAAAAAAATGAAAAAAAAAATTGAAATAAATGAAATAAAATTCCAAAAAACATAAACCTAAAAAAATGTCAGAAAATTAATCAAATTGAGAGAGGAAAAGGGAGAAAAGTTTATATAAATTATTAATTAAATTTATAAAACATAACCGGTCAAAATCAGTTTAACAATGAGTATTTTGATCTCAAAATACTAAAAGTTGCTCCTACCTTGTCCTATTATATTAGTTTTGTTTTATTATTTTATGTTTCACATATATTTAAGAAATGAAACTAATATACCATGATGAAATATATATTATGTGTTCTTTTGAGTCGGTGGATGTAATTTATAATTTTTAAACTAAAATGACTATTTGAAAATTTGCCTCTAAAATTTTATAAATAATATCCGAAATTCTTCTGTATTTGTGAAATGACAAGAATGACCCTGGTCCAAAATAACTGCCAATCGTTAAAGGCGCCGTTAAATGGTAGAATCCCAAGAAAACTACCTGACTTCAACTACTACCTCCATCCCATTACATTAGTCACATTTACCTTTTTGCACGTATTTCCACCGAAACCTAGTACGGGTTTTAAAATTATATTTTGACGTATTCATTTTTTCACGGGATACTATGAGTGTCATAGTATCCCGTGAAAAAATGAATACGTCAAAAATATATTTTAAAACCCGTACTAGGTTTCGGTGGAAAAACGTGCCGCAATAGTGAATGTGACTAATGTAATGGGATGAAGGTAGTACATTCCGATGATGCGTTGCGTCCCTTCCTTCATTTTCTCTCTCTTCCAACTTTCAATCTTCTTCACTCACTCTTTTACCATTCCACATTTCAACCCCATTTTCTCTCTCTACCCTCCAACTCCACACACATATCCAATTCTGTATGTATATATATATATAGCACAATGCTAACACATACGCACGTTCATTATTCGTTTCTCTATAGAATTGAACTTGTCTTCCTCCCTCCCTCCCTCCCTCCCTCCCTGCCCCTCTCTGGTTTCTGAGATAATTTCATTTATTTTCTCAGGAACCCTTTTCATTTTCCCTTTAGGTATGATTTCATTTTTATTTATTTTTTTCTTTTTTCTTTTTCCTTATGTATTGCAACTTGATGATCACCCGATCATGTTTGATTACACATGTCATATGATTTACTTATTATTATTATTATTATTATTTTATTTTTTTCAATTTTGTTCAGGGGTATTGACAGGCAGGGAGATATTATTAAGCTAGCGATTTTAAAGATGATTGAAGAATTAATTACCAGGACCTTAATGTATGCATTTTTTTATTTTATTTTATTTATTTATAATGTATATGAAGAAACTAATGTATTTATTTGTAATGTTAATGTTTTTGCTTCTATGTTTCTGGATGCAGATGTGTTTTTGGATATGCATATCCTGCATTCCAATGTTTCAAAACTTTAGAGAAAAATAAAGTTGGGGTTCAAGAACTCAGATTTTGGTGTCAATATTGGTGAGAACTCTTTCACATATATTTTACATTATTTACTTATTCAATAAATAAACAAAATGCATTCAATACATCAATAAGATTCCTATATCAAAACAGAAATATAAACAATATACATATGAAAACATTTTCTTCTTAAAAACAAACAATAACATGAATTGAAACTACATTACCGATCTTTAATTTTTGGTTTGGCATAAAACAATTGGCGTGGGCACAATCTAAAATTTCTTGGATTGGCATTGCCTTTTCTTTATATGACCAGAAAATAAAGTATCTAATTCCGCTTTACTATCTATCCATTACATATATATGTACGTTTGTTCTGCAGGGTAATTGTCGCATTATTCTCAATTCTCGAAAGGTTTCTCGATATATTCGTTTCATGGTAAGTAAAAAATCAAAACTCATCCACAACGTACACTTTTGTTTATTTTGTTTATTTTTTTCAAGTCGCCCTAACATTGAATTTTTTCTACGAATCAAGGCTTCCTTTCTACCGTGGGATAAAGTTAATATTTTACATTTACTTGTGGCATCCCGGTACAAAGGTTAGTAAGAAGAATGCCACCTAATATTAATTTTAATTATAATTATTACTCCGAATATGATATGATATATTTAATGAATTTGATACTTTTTTTTTTAATAGGGGAGTAGCTATTTTTACGACACGTTGGTGCAACCTTACGTGGCGAAGCATGAGACAAAAATAGATAGAGGAATAGCAGAATTGAAGGAAAGAGCATGGAATTTGGCACTTAGTTATTGGTATAATTGTGCAGATATGAGCTCCAAAAAAGTGTTACAATGTCTTCAATTATTGATGACTCAGTGTATGAACGCTGCTTTGTCACGCCCTCAATCTCAGGTTCGTCATTTTCTTTAATTTTTTTTGACTGCATTCTTTTCTTTTATGTAAAATTATAGTATCAAAATTAAATTAATAATGGCTAGGAAAAAAAAAAAAAATATATATATATATATATATATATATTATATAGGAATTTTTAAGTACACATAACATTAAGATCGTGTGAGAATTTGTGATGTGTTGTTACGAGTTGATGTCTATTATTGGATTAGACAAAGTTCACTTGCATATCACGTGAAACACGCACAACTAAAATGTGATATTTTCTTTTTGTTCCGAATAAGGATGTAAGCTTTCTAATGTACAGTTTTTATGTGGTTAAAGTTTTGAACGTCGTTGTCTTCAATTGATACATTAATTAATAAATACATGTTCTTGTATAATATAATGCTTATGAAATTATTCTTTTTCACTTTTTTTATAAACGTTGAAATTGCATTTTATTTATAGAAAAATCAGATTGGGCTCATCACTTTATTCATTCTCTCAACAACTTTATCATTTATCACCAATTAAATTACCAGTTTTTTTTCATTATATTCATGTTGTTGAAAGTTTACACCAATATTAGGGAAGGGGGAGTAAAATTTTATATTCATCTAGTAACTAATACCGATCAAATCTTTTTAACTTTTTTGTGGTGGATTTATATTCTCCTACTCAATAATCTCACATGTTGGTAAAACATATCATTTCCCACTTAATCAACGATACTATAATAAGAAATTAATATCATATGATAAAAGATTCTGATATTTTTATTTTTGTACACCACTTAATTTAGACGACACTAATCAAAAGTTTGGACCAAAAAGAATCCCCAAATTCCTTTACTTTACTCAAAAATTCGGAATTTGAGTAAAGTCACTCGAACTAATATCGCTTTTTAGCATGTGACACCGGTGACCTAATTCACACTCCCGTTGGCTGTTGCAGGATGCTCAGAACAACACCGAAGAGCCGACGGCGACGCCGCCGTCGACTCCTTCGGCCGGAATCTTTAAGAAAAACGCTTCCGAGAAGAAGCGGCCGCCGGTTGGCCCCAACTCCGTCAAAGTTAATAAACCCAATAACGAAGAAGTTCCTGCTGCTCCCAATTCTGCTAAAACAGAGACCGATTCTGATTTTCAGGCCGCTAGAGTCAGGCTCAGGCGCGTCAACAGCAAAGAGTAAACACATAATTAATGGATCATTCATAGTTTAGGAGATTTTTATTACATCTTTTGTTTTTGAATTTTTTTTTTTTTGTAATTATACATTTCCGAACGCCAAAGAGAGAAAAAGAATGAAAATTGTACATTTTTTTTTTCCTTCTTTTGTGTGTGTGTGGAAATGTGAATGTGATAATCCCCATTGCCCAACACATTTTTGGACCGTCGCTATCTGGAGCCGCGGATCCGGACAACCTGGAGCGCCCAACTGAGGGCCCGAGCGGCGCCGCGGCGGACCAGGTCAAACAGGGCGGCGAGGCGCGGCCACAATCGCCGGAGGCCGCCGTCGCCGGACCCTGGCGAGGTCGACATCGGCTGGAGGTATGCCCACGCCGCCTGCTTCACGAGCCGGTTGCGGATGCAGATGTCGGATCCGCCCGCGACGGAGCTCGGCCGCGGCGAGTTGACCGCCGCCACCGGGAGGAGGTCCTTCAGCGAGGTGTAGCTCTGCGAGCTAGGCTTGATCGACAGCAGCTCTAGGTCGTCGGAAGACGACGACGTGGTGGCGGAGGAGGTGGTGGTGGAGGAGGAGCTGCTGCTGCTGTGGAGGTGGTGGAGATTGAGCTTCGCCGGCGCGACCACGATCGAGGAGGGGACTGAACTACGGCGGCGGAGGAGCGGGTGATCGTGAGGCTGCGGCGGAATCGATACGACGTCAGCCATGGCGGCCGTGGAAGTCGGAGTTGAGAGGCTTTGGTTCCTCTTTTTGTGCGTTCAGTGGTTTGGAAAAAATGTGTGTACGGCGGCTTTCGCCTCTTTTATGGTGGGGAAATTTTAGGCCCCATTTTTATATTTATTATTATTATTATTTGATTTTATTTATCAAATCTTATTTTGAATTATTTTAATTCGGAAAAAATGTAGTAACGCAAATTATTGGCGTCTATATGTATGTAGTCGCTGTCTTAGAATATGGTCTACTTTAGGCCCGTTTACTTATTTAATTAACTATTGTATTAAATAATTGCTTAATTCCGGTATGCTGTTTCGTTCACCCATGTCTTTTTTGGAAATTATTTTATTCATTTTTCCGTTTTTGACTTTTCAAACCATCCGTCTTCTTTCCTTAATCAAATATTCATAGATATATGCATAGAATTATAAATTGATTTCCTCCATCTATGATCTAACCAAAAATAATACTTCCTCCGGCTCAAAAATATTAATTCATTTTATATTGATATGTGAGGTATAAAATAATAAAAGGGGAGGAAGTACTATATTATTTTACACTTAAATATTTTGTCTAGATTTAGAGTTGATGTGACTAATTGAACGCTAACTAAAATAATACTTAGAATTTCACGTGTAAATAAATAAGAGATGCTTGTTCAAAATTACGAAATAATAAAGATAGTGGATTTGATTTAGAGGATCAATAATAGTGATAATTATAATTGATGGATGGGGTTTGTTTGTCCACACATTCCAAGTCCATGTGATACTACGATTTTATTTTGCACTGTCCAATTGAGCAACGTAAGCCAAAAACTCTAATTTTAAATCATTATTATGCATAAGAATTTATCATACAAAAATTAAATATCTATGTATAGATAAGTTTCAACATTAATATGTTCATAATTATCTGGCTTACACACATACATTAATATGCATCTACGAGAGCAAACGCAAACACTCATGCTGACGTGCGTACACGTATATGTATTTACCCATTTAATATATTTTTTTGTTGCTTTATAATCATAACCTCTAAAATATTGGTGCATATTTTTTGTAAAGCTCTATTTTCTTTATCAGGCTAGCTTGTCTGTATATATAACTCTTCATGTGGTCTCTTTTGTAGTAAGGTTGATCGAGTTGTCTTTCGGAGGGTGAGCACTTTGGGTTTGTCATCTTCACAAACTCTGTACATATTTCCCCGTAATGGGTTGATATGATATATATGATGAAGTTTCTTTAAGAAAAAAAAAAGAAAAAAAAAAAGAAGACCTTACTGTATTTCTCTTTTTTTCCTTGTAAGAGGATATGTTCAATTTCAAGTTAGGTGACGCCCCCTTATGACCTTATTATGCAAATTAATTTTTTTAGAAGCTTATTATGCTAATTACTACTAAGCTGATATTCTAAGGTTGTAAACAAATCAAATAATTTCATTTGATTCGTGATTCGTATTCGATTAGCCCGATTCACATTCGATATTTTACGATTCGAATTCGAAAACAAATATTTTTTATAATTAGATTAATATTCAAATACAAATAATAAATTATGATATTCGTTCGGTATTCGTAAATATTCGTTTATATATATATATATATATATATATATAAATTATAATAATATATGATAATTTATCAAGTCTAATTAAAAACTGAATTCTTAAGTACTTTAAGAGCTCATAGCTCAAAGTCCAGACGTTAATTTTTTATTAATTACTAAAATGAAAGGAATAAAATGACAATACAGGAAAATTCAATTAACTTAACAGATTAACCGGGAATCACTCCAACGTCTTTTCTTTTCTTAATTTTGATCTATGTGACTAACGAAGTGAGACGGAAGCAGTACTATACTTAGTAATTTCTATAAGCCTATTTAGGAGTTTAGTTCTTAACTGCTTGTAGATTCAATAACTCCAAACTCAACCTATTAATTTAAGCTATTATCCAATCGAATAATTTCAAATAGGGTCATTTTTGAAAGAATATACAAAATCTAAGTGATTCGGTATTCGATCAAATTCGTTAAATTATTCGAGAAATTCGAATACAAATCGGATTTCAAATTCTCACATTATTCAAATTCGATTCGAATTCGTGAAAAATTTAACAAGTTCGATTCGAATAGTGTAATATTCGATTCGGTTTGTTTACAACCCTACTAGTTGTTGCACGATTATAAATAATACTTATTTTTAAATAATTGTTAGAGTGGGAATCTGGTAAATTTAAGATGATAGTTTTTAAAACATTTTTTAATGATAATTATTTATATTCTGGCAGTCACTTTAAGCATATTCTTATAGCTTTAAAAATTACCTTGATTGTTTATTTTAAGATTATAGTATTGCTAGGGTCCATTGGAAAAAAATAGCATTAAATTAAATTAGAAAAAAAATAATATAGCAAAAAGATTGATGATGTGTGACATTTCTCGATTAGTTTTACTCGTTTTGAATGTCATAGAAAAATAGATTTAGAGAGGTGGCATTTCTAGGGTGGTTATACTCGTTTTGAATGTTAAGCTGTCAATTTTACGTTATACTATATAAATTGACGATTGGTAATATTTTTCAAGTAATAGTATTTTTCATATTAAGTTTCTCGTCGCAAGAAAAAAAAGAGGTCAATGAGAGGTAATTTTTTTTTTTTGCATGGTTATATTAATTTCAATATAAAGTCCCCCGTCATTCGATATAATTGAAGGATTTTTATCAAGCCGCCCGTCATTTAGGTGATTGTTGGGAAAAGTTGGCATTTCTCGGTTAGTTTTACTCGTTTTCAAATTCAAGTCATCCATTAATTCTCAATATTTACCAATTTTTCTATCGATGAAGTTATTTTATCAAAAATCGATTTATCACATTCATACATATAAACTTTTTTCATCTACCCGTCACTACTCAACTAACAAACTATAAGTCATAAAAACTATAAGTCATAAAAGTATAATTTTCTATTAACATGAAGTCTTTTAAATATCTATTCGGGATAAACTGAGATAACTCCATCATATTTGAGTTTTCCTATTGATGAAGTTGTCTCTCTAAAAAATCGATTTGAGACTAATAAATTAAATAAAAATCAATTGATTAATAAGACAAAATTATAGAAATAGACTTTCAAAACTTTAACAAATTCTAAATACTTATAATTTTATATACGAAATAATAAACAAATAAAAACTCAAATCTAGATAGGTTTTTCATCCTCAAAATTGTATCAAAATTGAAATTGACGTGACTCTATTTTATAAAAAAAAGTCTTTTCAATTTGATGTGGGATAACCATAATTAAATATATTCATTTGATCATTAGACCACAGCGTGAATTTAACAAAATATCAATAAAAAAATAATATTTTATATAGAATTAGAATCTTTAATTGTATTTTCTACATGCATATATTGATTATACATCACAAAAAGAGCTGATATGCTATGTGACTTGGATGAGCGACTAAAATGAGTGACAACACCACCTCAATCAAACTCTTTCTCATTCAGATTCTTTGCAATTGTATTCCATATTTTTTACCATTTCACATACATATCGATTCTCTCACTTTCTCTCTAACTATATATTGATTCACATCATATATTTATAATCAATTTTTTTTAACTTTCAATAAATTATTGTCATATACTAAAATAAGTGGGGTTCCATATTATGGGATGATATTTTTCTTGTTTTTGTCATTTTCCATTTTCCTTTCCTTCAAAAAGAACACACCCTAAATATATACTCCCTCCGTCCATAATTTTTAGACACTAATACTATATCCGGACGTCCACCATCTATAGACAATTTCATTTTTTTAGTAATGGGCCCCACAACTTTATCACTTTAATATTTTAACACTCACAAAAATTTTAAAGGGACTCACAATTATCCTACTTTAACACTTTAACACATTAATTTATTAAGATATCACCACATTGCATTAAAACTTGTGTCGAAAATTTTGGGTCTTAAGATGGTGGAAGGAGTGAGTATTATATTCACACATGTGTGTGGGTGCGACAGAAAATAATATATATTCATAATCGATTCCAAATTTGGGTCTTTTGATATATGATTATATATATATGCTCTTCTAAGACATTTACTGTTAATTTATATACATGTATAATTTCCTTATATTCCTTGAAAAATGAATAATTTATGCATAAAATGAATTTTATTTATATACATAATATAGGATACTATGACAAAATCGAGATAGCTATTGTATGTAGTAGGCTACAAATTCGTAATCAGTAAGAAAAGAATGATTAATTATTGCAAATGAAGAATAAAAATCTTTCTCTTCGTTATTCTAGATTCACACATAAGACCTTTAACATTAATTCTTTAATTTTAATTATAATTATTGGAGATATATGTTAAATATTAAAACATGGAATGAGTCTTGGAGATATATTTAAAAGAAATTTTAAAAAATAGAGTCATTTTTAATTAATAGTATTAAATTAATGATTAAAGATCTAAAGATATACATATGTATCAATCATATTAAAATAATGATTAATTAGCCAAAATTATGAGAATTTAACAAAATAATCAAGAAAAATCGTGGTTGATCGACCTTTATTTTGCTATTATATATATATATATATAGATATAGATAGATATAGATGAGGGATTATTATGTATTTTGTTTCATTTAGAGTTTTGATATATAATATAATTAATTGCGGCGTGGGCCTAATTTTGATGCAGATGAAGACAATTTTAAAAGGCTAAGACATGAGGTGAGGTGAGGTGAGGTGGCAAAAAATGTGATATTCACTAGTTAGATAAGAACGTCTTAAAAGTACATAAATGAGGCTGTTTATGGCTCTTTCTCCGCTTAAGTGTTACTATAAGACTTGTCTTAGGTTGTTTGCTTATAAAATGAGGAGATAGGGTCCAATGTGTTTTGATATTATCTTCAATCCTATATTTTTTCTAAATATTTTGTTGGATCAAGATTTAGACATTTTTTTTTGTAAATTTATAAATAACCACGAGTACCATAAAAAAATTAAGGTGAAAGAATAACTTAACCACTCTACAACGTAGTTGAGAGCTTTGCCCTTGGGACATTGGCATAAGGAGTAATATAAAAACTACAAAATTAATAATAATATAAAGAATATAGAAGGTCTGATCAGAAGAATAACATTCGTATTCAAGTTTATTTCATACTTCATACAAAATGGTATGAAGATTGACATAAGCTTGAATCGGACTATAGGAATATATTAATAATTTAATGGATCAAGACTTTTCAGATTGTACACGAAACTCCTCATCAATGGGGGAGCCAAGTGAAATCAAGGGTTGGTTAAAGCAAGCCTACCCAAGATTTTAGAGCACCTACAGCGCAACGGAGGGAGGGGGCTTGCTCCCGCCAACGAGCCCGGGGAGCGAGCCTCTCGCGCGCTGGCAAGCTCTTTTTCCGGCACGCCCGCCTCCCTACTCCAAACCTGCCTGTGAGCCCTGCGATGTTATTCCTGCGTCATAATGACGTCAGTATGACAATTTTTTTTAAAAATTGAATTTCTGTATTAATTTTTTTTTTTGAATCTTTACCGTTGAGAAGCAACGGTCCCCTCCACTTTTTTTTTTTCTCTATAAATTCTTCCTCATTTCACTCACATCTACATAACATTATACTCTTCTTTCTACATATTTCACTTTCAATTCAACATATTTTTCTTTTCAGTTTTGCAAAAAAAAATAATAATAATAATAAAAATTATTTTTAGCTATGGATGATAAGCAATTCCTCGCTTGGTTCCATCAAAATTGTTCTGGTGTTCCTCCAGCCGCTATGGATGATGAATTCTTGTCACCTCTGCCGGAGAACTATCCAACGCCGCTGCCGACAAACCTCGATTTTGCTCTCTACGCAGCTACCCCCCCTCCCCAAATAATGGGCTTTTCTCTTGCCGGTTTTCAAGACGATTCTCTGTCCCTTCTGCTATCGAAGGGAAGCCGAGGTGCGACGCAATAACTCAAGGGGCTAAATCTTTCAAGCTCATTTGAGTCAGTTTCGAACGTCCATGCCGTGAAGAAGAAGAAAGGGAAGGGCAAGCAGACGGCATCGGAGGCGGCGCCGGCCACGACGGAGAAGCTCAAGCCCATGGTGTACAGTGCTGAGGAATCGGAACATCTCACCGTTGTTTGGTCCAGCATTTCCTAGGATCCAACAGTTGGCGATCAACAGCAGGAGCACATTCTTTGGGGTAAAATTGTAGATAGGTACAACGCTACGATTGAAAGTATAGGCTACAAACCGAGGAACAAGAAGCAGCTCAAGTCTCATTGGCAGCGAATGCTGCCCAAATGCAACCTATCCAACGGCTACTATACCCAAAGAAAGAGGGACTGGCAAAGCAGAACTAACGAGCATGGCGTGTATGCCAAAACAGATACTTTGTACGAAAATGCAACGTGTGGACCTTTCAGATACATAAAGGCCTGGTCGAAATTGTGTGATATTCTAAAATATCAACAATTTGCTGCTAATAAGAAGCAGAAGGTGTCACGCCCCGATTCCTGTGAACCAGGGTGGGATGGGGGTTAGATTAAAGAAGCAGGGAACAAAGGAGATATTATTAACTTATGACCATTTTACGAGTATTTTAAAATGTAAATTGAGACTATAAAGAAAATGGTGGGGTAAACTAGCGTCAAGTCACCACGTGGAGTCGATCATCTACTACGACAATTTGATATACCAAGAGTGAGTAGGAATTCGAGCGTCCAAATAGAACCGTTGTATGGCACTCTCCACCCTATATAAATTAAAAGATGGGGTAAACTGACTTCTAGTAAACTAGAGGAGTCGACATCCACTGAGGAAAATGGGATAACCATAATCGAGTGGGAATTTGAGCTTCCAAAAGGAACTGAAATACGGCACTCTCCATCCAACAGTAAGTATCACAGGAAGTGAAATAAGTATAGAGAAAGAAAGAAGGAAACCATGTTATATATATATATAACTAGAGGGTTGGAAGAAGACGCCCTCGACACATATAATATTACAAAACTAGTTGTCTTATGATAAGAGTTTTAAGCAAAATATAACATAGCGGAAACTTAATATGGCCCTACAACAACCCTCTGCCTCAGCCTTGCTGCACATCACCTGCTTCCGGACCTGAAAACATTTGAAAGAGTTTTGGGCTGAGTACTTGATGTACTCAGTGGATCATGCCCCTTTGGCAAGCATTTTGAAAACTAGAAATTTATCCATACATGGTATATCAAGAGGCTTGCAGAAAACAACTCTTGAAAATACAAATATCATTTTTGGGTGTGTGATGTTCATTCTTGGACTCAACTAGAGGCTACAAATCACCTTTGGTACATCTAGACCGGGTTTAGGGTCGAAACCCTAAATAATCCCAATACTTGCAGAAAATCCGAATTGAAACTCAAGGAATTCATCATTTTTTTTAGTTAGCATACGACGTGATCAAGGCATCGTATGTAACCGGGGTGCGCACAATTCAAAGTTAGTATATCTGATACCAATAATGAATCTTGATCGATCCATGAAGTTATTTCTTGGAACATACACACAAACATTTTTATGGATAATTGCATTTTTAATATAAAAATGGTATTTAAAACATTGCATGCTTTCAAAACATTTTAGACCCACCTGTAACTTCGAGCAACCTGAAGAATAGCTCTAAAGGTGTTGGGATATTATTGTTAAGGGGGAATTAGGATTCAATTGTGTTTTGATTGGATTCCAAAACCCTCATTGAATATTTCTCTTATTATCTTTGATGATCCAACTCAAATTGCAATGTATAATTTAATATATTAGAATAGCTCACTTGTTAGGAGCTCTTTATTGAAATGTAACTTTAGAGCGTTTAGGTGAGAGCGTCTATCTGAAGGAAAGCCGGAGCGCCTGTCTGAAGGAAAACCAGAGCGCCTCTCTGAAGGAAAGCCGGAGCGCCTCTCTGAAGGAAAGCCGGAGCGCCTGTCTAAAGGAAAGCCGGAGCGCGCTTCTAAAGTTCAAAGCGCCTTTTAGGACCAGAGCGCGCTTCCAAAGTTCAAAGCGCCTTTCAGGACCAGAGCGTGCTTCCAAAGTAAGAAAGCGTCTTTCAGGACCAGAGCACGCTTCCAGTTCAAAGCGCCTTTCAGGACCAAAGCGCGTTCTCAGGTCAAAGCTCGAAGAGCGTACTTAACTGAAAGCGTGAAGGAGATCGCTTTCATCACACAAATCGTCTCCAACCTTAGCCGCTTGAGCTTTAGTATTGAAGCAGTCAACTTGAGTGAGAGCGTCTGACAAGCAGGTGAGAAGCGACAGCTACCAGACCACGTGTCCGCTCAGGATTGCTCAACGGACTGTGATATGTCGAATTGCTGAATTTGTAGGGCTAGGCTCCACTAGTCAACGGCTATCTTCCTAGGACTGTGCTCTATGAAGGAAGAATTCAAATTCGGATTAGACAAGTAAGGAACACGCACTCTATCTCTCCAACGGATAGATTAGTGTCCCTTACTATAAATAGAAGGTTCAAGCTACATAGAAAAATGGTAGAGAGAGCAAGCAAAAAAGGTAGAAACCATCATACATCTCTCCCAAAAGATCTTAGGATCTCTACCTTCTAGTTTATCAATAAGGCTTCAACTTCTATATCCGTAAGCCTTAGAGAGAAATCCTAGCCTTCTACATTATGCTTCATTGTAAAAAGATTTCTCATTAGTTGGAAACTATACGAACCCAAACCCAAACCTAGTTTGAGAGTTTAGTTTGTAATGGTTGTAAGGCTCGTGAGTGTCTATCGCATAAACTCATAGGCTCGTGAGTGCCGATCGTATAAACTCACATAGGCTCTTGGGTGCCCATTGCAAACCCCAAGCTTTGAGTGAAGTTCATCACTGAGTGAAGGTGATGAGAGTGGATGTAGGAGCGTAACCTTCAAACCACTATAACTCTTGTGTTATGCGCTTTACATTCTTTATGCTTTGATTTATTGCATACACACACACACGCTCTAAGTGATAAGCTGTTTTAAGTGCAAGATAACTAAAACGAGTATAATAGCTCACCACATTCCGCACCACACACTCGCCAAGCGAGAAGCTTTGAAAGCGTGAAACACTTTCAAAGCATCCCGCTTAGCAAGATGCCAAAAAATCGAAGAGAAGTTAAACACTTCTCAACACACGTATTCACCCTCCCCCCTCTACGTGTGTTACTTGCTATCTTTCGGGACCAACAAAAGGGATAAACTATAACCCTTCTTTTGTAAATCCTAAATATGAACAAAAGGATATTTCCTTGAAACTTATTTCGTAATTAGTTGGGAAATGATGCTTTTGGCCGAAGCCTTGAGGATGTCTGAAGGTAAGTATCCCACTCTGCTATTTATAGAAGAAAGGAACTAGGTTAGTCACTATACATAACTTTGATTAGTCACTGAGGCTATAGTATAGTTATTCACCACTCTATTTTAATCTAGGATGGCCACGTATAAAGGGGTGTGAGGTGGCGGCTAGTGCTTAATAATCAAGAGTTATCAAAACTCTTGTATAATATGTATGCAGGGACGGAGGGACACTGGGCCAGCAGGGTCATTTGGCCCGGGTTAGTTTCTATTTTTTTTAGTATTATTTATATATATATATATATATATATATATATTAATTTCTTAAGCAATATATATTGATTTATAAATAATACTAGTAGTTTTTAAAATTAATATATTATATTTTTGTTGTTATTGTGGTATTCATATTAGTTGAAGATTTATAGATAAAAAAATAATGTTCAATTTTCAAAGACTTTCTAATTTTTCTCAGTAATTTACAATTTAATTGCGAAATAATTCTCTATTACATATTTGTGTTCCAATCTATTTATAAAATAGCAATGAAAATATTGTTAGTTTGGACATTTAATTGCTACTCCCTCCGTCCCTGATATTAGCATGCTGAGAGAAACGGCACGCAGTTTTAGACAAAAATAGTGTAAAGTGGAAAAAGATGGAAATAGTGGAATAAGGGGCCCACACCAATAGTAAAAAAATGTGGGCCTAGTTTGGTAAATATTGAAATAAAGAATAAAGTAGAAGAGTAAATATGTATTTTTGCTTAGGGAATCTTTCCATTTTTGGATTGCACACTAATATCAGGGACGTCCCAAACGGGAAATATGCACACTAATATCAGGGACAGAGGGAGTATTTCGTATCGATCAAAACACGCAACACAATTGTGAAAAGTTAAATAATTTGACAAATAAATTGTAAATTATCCTTATTAAAATTTTGAAATATTCTATTTTAAATATTTAGTTTTATGTTGGCCTTGTTTTAATTTATATATTTTTATTTTATTTTTAATTTTCAATATTTACTTATATATAATTAAATTGGGCCCTCTTCAATATTTTTGGCTCCATCATTTTATGTATGTATATATATAAAAAGTTATGCATGTCCTACAAATGCATGCACGTAATTTATATATAAATTTATGTTATATAGATATTGATAACTTAACATACTATATATATTATATGGTAAAACATAGTATATAAATTATTCTAATGAAAGACTATGTATTCTACTTAAGCAATTTTCCAAAATGCATTATATACGTAATATGAATATCAACTTTATATTCGTGCATATTAATATTTTATTCTTTAATATATGTATATATATATACTAACAATATAATTATATACGTGTAGGTATATCTATATATAGTTATGAATTAAAGTAATTACTCATTATAAATTCTCTCTAATTATATACATATACTTATTAGAAATCAAACTTATATATATATACTTTGTTTTATAAATTAACTAAATTCAACTTTGAAAAATTCAGGATATTACATAAGGGCACTGATGGTTCTCCAACTCCACCAACCCCGACAAAGTAGAAGTAGAAGAGTCTGAAAATTTATACGATCGGAGCCGGTCGACTCGGGACAAAACAAGCAAGAACCCAGGCTCGCAATTAAGGAGCAAAACAAGCGGATGAGACGATTGATTTGGACGCTGTCCAGAGGGAGCCGAACTCGACTTTCTACAATCAAACATTGAAGCTGCCCACAAATTCGTATCTTTGGCAGAGAAGAAAGCTTACATCTTGGATTTAAAGGCGCAAGCCTATAAGGGGAAGCTCATGGATCAGTATAGCAAGTTGCTCTCCAAAGATATGAGCAACATGATGGAGTAACAGTTGGAGAAGCATCATATGCTCTTAGCTTCCCATAATTTTCTTATTAGATATAATTAATTAAAATAAATCTTATATATGAATTTAGAAATTTTTCCAATTTTCTTGAGGGAATTAGAATAAGATGATACATATTATTTATGTAAATACACGCATAAGAGCATAGATATTATTAGTAACGTGTATATTCATATTACAAGAATAGAATATTTTAACATATATTTATATGTATAGTAATTATAAATGCATGGGCAAGGAGTATTTACGTAAGAATTATATTATATACATATGGGTTTATCAAATAAGATAGTTACAACATGTTGGTGTTTATATGTGTCACTTTAAGAGTTATTGTAGGTTTGATGAATAAGGTGTGTAGGCTTTATAGCCTAGAAACGTGTCAAACGTAGGGTAATGAATAATCAAATTTCTTCGCCTATAAATATCGAATGTAGTAATGTAGGGTCTTCATGGTTCAGCCAAAATCAAATCCTTCTTCAATCCTACTCTTTATATAATATATATATGTTATCTTCCAATACAATAAAGCCAAGATTATAGATTACGAGGAGTTATCTTACTCTCGATATCAAGATTCAGGTGAGGCTCTCTATACTTACAAAGTATTATTTGAGTTAGTAAGCTCTGATAAAATGAGATTATTCATGAAAATATTTTAATGTGTTATTACATGTTTAATGCTCTTATAATGTATGCGATCGGGTCTTTCGGTTGGTCTAATACACTAATCGAGAGGCTGTGCGCACAGTTAGAAATCGTTGGGTTGATCGTCAATTGATTCTAACTTGAGGGGAGAACCTCTGGATGAAATATTCCATTATCTCCAAACCATGACTCCATTTGAAAAGAGAAAAGGAATCTGGCAGTGGCAATGTCCCGGGATCAATATAAGAGTAACATGGTAATACACATGCGCGCGCAATCATGAAAAATGAGATTTTGTGTGCATGGAAGTAAATAATTTCAAAATCCTTCTATGTATACTTTATTATCATGGATATTCTTTTTATGATAAAATATGTTTGGCACAAGCCCACTGGGTACATTAGTACTCAGCCTGCAATTCCTTTCCAAATGTTTTGCAGTATAAGGAGCTGGTGGAACAGGCGGAGATTGGGAGGACTGTTGTTGTTGCTGCAGTGTAAATAAATAAAAGCTTCCGCTACGCATATGAATAAAGTTTACCCCCCCCCCTCCATGTGTATCTTCCTAGGTCAACTCCGTATCTATAAATAAATTATCTACGTTCTACTTACACCATGAATTATATATATACTACGGGTACTCAGACAAGTCGGCCAGCATGGGTTGTTCGGCTAAGCCAACCCCATAGTTTGAGCTGTATGTCCCGATCCCGTATTTATTTTATACCTATGGGTATTCAGACATAGGCGGCCGGTACTGGAAGTATGATTTATCTACCCCGTAGTTCATGTTGTGTGTCCCGATCCCATATTTAATCTTAATAATAAGGTTATATTATCCCAAGCCATGAGCCCCTTTCTATTCCCGCTTCTTAATTTCAACCCCTTGCCACGTCCCGGCACACGTGCCTTCCCTTGGGAACTGGGGCGTGACATAGCTAAATTCTTGAGCATATTCAAAAATTAATCACATTTTAATTGTTGTAGTTTATTTATATAAATTTTAATTATTGTACTTCATTTGAATTAAATAAAAAAATTCCAAATTTTGAGTTTTTTTTAATTGAAAATAGAGAATTGAATAAATAAATATAATCCAATCGAAAATCGAAAATCGAATTAAAAATAATATATTAAATCGGAGAGAACTTGGGGAAAGAACCCTTGAACTGTAAGCAATTTTGGAGTGAGACTCTCTCCGCCGAAAAAGTGGAAGAGAGCCCATTGAAAGAGCTCTACCTGTAGATGCTCTTAGTTTTCTTCTTTCTCTTTTTAAAATTTCGGCAGTCGTCGAAATTAACCCATGCAAAATCAACGTGAGAGGAAGTAGCAATCACGAGAGAAATAAAAAAAAGAAAAAAGAAAAGAAAAGAAAAGAAGAAGTAACATTAGTTATGGGAAAGAAGATCAAGGGATGGGCTATTTTTTATTTTTTTTTCCTTTTATGGAAAGTGGCCAATTAAGACAACCCAACAAAAAAAATGGACTATTAGATTTGAACGGAGGGAGAATATACAGTTGACAAATTGAATGTAGAAAAAGGACTACAAACATTTTAAACATTGCATAAAGGTGGATTTTAAAATATCTTAATTTTTATTAGTTTTATGCATTTTTCTTCAGCATTTTTAATCTAAATATTTTAATTTAATTTTATAATTATTTTCAAGGGTTTACTTATCTAGTTAGAGTTTATAATTATTTTTTAGCATTTAATTTTACTATTCTTAGTTTTATTAGGATTGATAAATTCAAAATTATGGCATATAATTATTAAAAAATATTTTATTCATAAATGTATAGTATGATTTGTTACATTATAAAAACTAATAAAAATTAAGATTTGAGACATAGTTGGAACACCAAAATTAGGACGAAAGATCCCATCTTGTTCGAACTAAAGGTTGTCGCGGACGTTCTCAAGTTCATTTATTTATTATATTCCTCTTTTTTAGGGATATACTCTTTCCTTATAAAACCGAAAGAACTAGAACCCCATTCTAAAAATTCTACCCAAAGCGGAAGAACCTATTAAGAGGTTGTCTATGCGGCACCCCATTGCTTGATTAAGGCTGAATTCATCTAAGTCTTAGGCGGCACTTGACTGACTCGATTAAGGTTTAACCAGTATTTTTTAGGCGTGAACTAATCAGCGCCCCAATGTACTAGGCGAACTGGACTAATTTATGGCTCAATATAATTAAATTGCATATATTATTTCAATCACCTTTCATTTTCCTGATAGCAGCCGAAGGATTGAATTTGTTAACAAGAAGAGCGGTGAAAGAAGGATTGCTGAAAGGAGCAGTGGTCGGAAGCGATAAGGTGGTCGTCTCAAACCTTCAATATGCAGACGATACCCTGTTCTCGATCGAAGGAAATGAAGACAACGCAAAGACGGTGAAATGGCTACTGATAATTTTTTAGGTACTTTCGGGGCTTATTGGTAATTTTGATAAGAGTTTGGTTTATGGGATAAATGTGGATAGGGAGACGTTGAGCAGGGTGGCAGGCGAATTAGGGTGTAGGGTGGGGGATTTTCCGATCTTGTATCTTGGGTTGAAGGTGGGCATCGGGTTAATGGGGGTAGCAGCTTGGTCGCAGGTGTTGGAGAGAGTGAAAGAAAGGTTACGTCATAGGGATGCTAGATCGATTTCCATGGGAGGTAGGGCGACTTTGGTGAAATCGGTGTTGTCATCGTTGCCTTTATATACCATGTCCCTATTAGAGATGCCAAAACAGGTGGAGAAAGCATTCAAATCCATGCAATGTAAATTCTTTTGGGCAGGAACTAGATGGAAAAAATGGTTGTTTGAGTAAAATGGGAAGAAGTTTGCAAATCTAGGTTGGAAGGGGGGTTGGGAGTGAAGGATTTGAAGACTTTCAACAAAGCCTTGATTAGCAAGTTGGAGGTTCTTAAGACTACATTTATCAACAACCCACCACAACCCAACCTATACATAAAATATTAATTTCTCACTCCTCCACGTACAATCTACAACTCAACCCAATTTCACAACCTATATCATTTATCAATGACCCAACCTAATACAATATAATTTATTTTACATTTTATTTTTTTAGCTATAATGAGTTTTTTATTATTAATCATTATGATATTTAAAATTAAAAAATTATATAATGTATTATGCCAAATTTATAATTTTTTAGACATATTTTTAAAAGCTTCAAATAAAATAAATAAAAAATCAAAAGAAATTATTTACGAGATAGAACAAAACAATCATATGATAAATACTTGGATGAAATACAAAATTACAATTGCTTGAAATACAAAATGACAATTACTAACAACAAATTACATAGTTAATTATTACTAGCAAATTTTTGCCATACATGTTCAATTAAATCCTCTTTAAGAGCTTCATGACTTTCTCTGTTTCGAAGTTGTGATAAGTCTGGGAGTTTGGATCATTCGGGTATGAATAATTTTGGGAGTTTGAGAAATTATTTGGATCAGTTAGATCCATATTTTTTTCACTATCAGAAAAAGGGAGAAATTTATTCAGAAAGATAATGTGAAAATGGAACGAAGAAGATTTTTTTTTTGTATCAAACTATATCAATATGGATCTCTATTTATAGAGAATTGAAAAACATAAATTATGGTATTTTTTATTTTTATTTTTAACATATATTTTATATAATATTAGGATAAAGAGAATTATCTATTAAAAATCCAGTAATCCAATAAAACCATGACAAATGGTAGCTTGCAACTACACAACCCAAGTCATGAAATGGGTCGTTGAAAACTTGAGTTGTGGAGTAATAATTCATTTCTTATTTTCTTTTATTGTTCGGTTGTTTGTCTTATATGCATGACCCAATCTTTGAGTCATTGATAAACAAAGTCTAAATAAGCGTGACGGCCTATGGATTAAGGTTATTAAATCCAGATTTGGGGATCTCCGGTGGAAAAGAAGTGGGGAAGGAACGATCGAAGAGGGGAGGGGTCGAGTGGGCTGGTGGAAAAGAGTAGTGGGAGGAGTTGAAGGGAGGGACGGAAGGTGGTTTTGGGATGGGTTGGAGCAGGTGCTCGGAGATGGCAAATATGCCGTCTTCTGGGATGGGTTTTGGTGTGGGAGAGAGATCGTTGAAAGACATCTTCCCTAGACTTTTTCACTTGAGCACCAATAAGGATGGGAAAGTGGGAGAGGTGGGGATGTGGAAAAACGGGCATTGGAGGTGGAAGTTGGTCTGGAGACGTGAACTCATGGATAGGGAAAAGGAATGGGAAATGGAGATCTACAATCTACTGTCAAGCTTCACTCTTACAGAAGGGGTGGGAGACAAATGGAGATAGAAGGGATCGACCAATGGTGAATTTTATGTTAAAGATGCATATCGAGAAATCGCACGGAACCGTAGCAGCACTCTCCACAATAACAGGCAGTGTAATGATTTAAAAGGTACTCCCTCCATCCACGATTTATAAACCCATTTTTTTTGGCACGCGTGGAACTCGTAGTATCCCGTAAAAGAATTTGTTTTTTAAAAAATCATTTTCAAACCCATTATCACCACGCGTGGAAATACGTGCCAAAAAAAAGGTCTATAGATCGTGGAGGGATGGAGTATATGGAAGTCCTATGCTCCGTTCAAGGCCCAGCTGACGACTTGGGGATTGATGAGAGATCGACTACCGACAAAGGACAACTTGAAGAAGAGGAAAGTGATTGGGAACCAAGAAGGCACCTGCTGCTGCTGCAAAGAGGCGGAGGAAACCGCATTCCAGTTATTCTTTAATTGTACGCAGGTGAAGGACTTGTGGAATAAATTAGTGGATTGGATTGGGGTCCAGTGGATGATGCCTAGAGGAGTCGCTGCTCATCTTGCATGCTTCTCGGAATCACTTTGGGGCGGCAAAAACAAAAAAAGTTGGGAGGCTTATGGACGTGTATAACGTGGGTTATTTGGAAATGGCGGAACTCGGTCTTTTTCGAAGGGAAGGAGTGGGACTTTAGAAGACTCTAGGAAGTCATTGAGTGTCGTTTTTGGAATTGGTGTCTAGCAAAAGGAGACACGGAGAATAGTTGTAGTTTTTTAGAATGGGCTAGGAAAAAGTTGAAGGATACGTGGCTTGTAAATTAACTCTTCGGGTGGCACCCCTTGTACCATTTTGATATAATATTATCCTTTTCTGATCATTTTTTTTTTAAATCATGAATACTATGTTGAAAGTTATGAATTTCATGCTTAATATTATGAAAATTTATTGTAGACTATGAAGTTTAAGTGGAAGACTTCAAAATTTTTGGAATTGAACTATTAATAATCATATTAAATGCTTTTATTATAAATTCGATAAGAAAATTATGAACATATAAGAGGAAAATGTGTAAAAACTATACAATATAAACATTATAATTCTAATCCGTCTAGCCACCTATACTCAAGCTCCCCTTCATTGTGTGATCACCACCTTTAAAATATTGACTATAAACCATGTCTTTTCAAGATATACATTGTGCTTTAAAATTTGTATATAAATATATAATTCAATACAAGACCGTAAAATTAAGATTTATTCAAGTAGCTTAAAAAGGATTTGTTCTAAGTAATTAACTAATAAATTATTTAATCCGTTTTGGTGCACATACAAGTATTATATCAGCAAAAATTATATTCATATCGGCAACTATGCTTGCCGATAAATTATAAAAAAATTGACAAATAATATTTACATTAAGTTAATATTGCTGGATTGAAATACTGGCGACAAAATATTGTATACATTTGAAAATTATTGTCATTTAGTTCTCCAGTTCTCGTATCCAAAATGGAAGTTCATAGCAATATGCTATTCTAATAATTCAACTTTTAGCAAAAATTGAATAAACATAACTTTTGAATGCATAAAAATATTTGGACGTCGATATCAATTGTAACTATATGAAAATTGTTGTAAACTAGAGAGAAATTCTCTAGAGAAAAGAGAGAAAAGAAGAGTGAATATACAGAGAGAAAAGTAAACTCCAGGAGATTTCTCAATGTATTATTATGAGAACTAAGCCTCTATTTATAGTGGTACAAGGATTTAGGGTTAGTATTAGGGTTAGGGATGATTATCTATAAGATATATATGGAGTATATCTTTTAGATATGGAATATATCTTTTAGATATATTTACAACACTCCCCCTCATCCCTAACAAAATATACTGCCTCGTTAAAACCTTGCTAGGAAAACCCAGTCGGACAAAACCTGATCGAAGGAAAAAGTGTACAACTGCTCCCCCTGAAATTAAGTATTGTAGATCTTGAGTCAGCACATATCAATCTTGTATACCAATTGTCTGAACGTTGATGTTGGTAATGCCTTCGTGAATAAGCCCGTCAGATTGTCACTTTAGCAATTTGTCGAATATTGATGTCGCCACTCCTCTTGAAGATCATGCTTTGTCACAAAATTTGGAAGAAATAGTGCTTTGTCCTGCCACTTTTGATATGCAAAATTACAAAATGATGTCCACTCAATATCATCATTTATAATATTCTCCCTTGGACATTATTGTTGTGATGTCTATGCCTCGTTAAAAACCTCTCTAGAAAAATCATGTGGAAAAAAATCTAATAGGGGAAAAGAGTACACGACAAACACTCACTCATGTGTTGCACTAGTTGTCTCATTAAAAAACTTACCTAAGAAAACCCAATAGAAAAAACTTAGTAAGAGAAAAAAAGTACAAACATTAGATCTCAGGGTCTAATCTTCAGGATTATTCATTTGGCTCGCATGACCAAATGTTCTTCAAGATCATTTAGAACTTGCCGCTCCCCCTCAAGATAACAATCTTGCAATATATTCAAATATCATTGAAGATATTGATCTTGCATAGATTTTGGAGGAGTTTAGTGAATAACTCTATAAAATTATCACTAAATTAACAAATTTCACCGTTCTTCTAGAACGTGTTAGTGCAACACAATCAATACATTGTCCTTATAAAGGACAGTGGAAGAAATTTTCAAATCATTAACCAGTTTGAGATTTAGAATATTGAGATGCAAAATACTTTGCATCTAAGTATGCACCAATGTCAATCTCAATTTCTCATAATATAGATCAAGGTTTCTCATACCTTAAAGATAACAAAGAATTCATCTCCTTCTGGGAGAAATTTTTAATCTTGCTAGCAAGTTAGCTTTGAACGTGTCAGGCCTGACATGTTGTACTTTTGGGACTCAAAATAATGAACTTCTAGTTCACACTTTCTTTGTTATTTTATCAACTCTAAATAATGATACAATCATTGAGATACTCTATAAAAGTAATCTTTCATGGAGATGTTCGGTCTGCAAGCCGACCATTACTTAGGTTCACCTAAGTCTTTTATTTCTCCAGTCACGAGTTAATCTTCTCGAGTTCTATGCGTGTATTAATTAGTCAACATATAGAAATGATATACAATCATTCAAAGGCTTTTGATAAATGCGCCAAAGCATTCATCATGATTTACCTATTCTTACTTCAGGAAGAATTAATTTAATATAATACACATTTTGAGTTTATTTTCCTTCTTATAAGGAAGTCTAAGTCCAACGGGGACTTATATCTATAGATATCCTCGTCTAATGACATACATAAATATGGTCATGACATTCATTAACAGAATATCTTTATTTATAATCACTGCCAGATAATATCGGAACTCAATGTCATAACATGAGAATCATATTTACTTTAGAGTCTCTATTAAAACTTTTGAGCTTCTCGATTTATTTTACACCACTGTATTAAATGTCATTTCTCTTCCTTATAAATGATCTTTTGTGTCCAACTGGGACAATATTTTCTGGTGTATTAACTACAAATAAGACTTTCAGTCTTATTAGCGAGTAAAGCTCTACCTCAATTTCTTTTGTCAATGTGCTTCTAGCACACTTAACTTTTGGATCCAAATCATCATTCATAATTGAGGCAAGAAGTGTTGTCGACAACTTGATATTTCTATCACATATTTCTCATGTACTTACAAGATACATATCATTATCAACACATATAGAACTCGGATCTATATTATTTCTCATAATATAATTGATCTGCTCGTTCCATAATCCCAATATTATAATATTAGAGCACGTGCAATCATACTGGGATTATCATCTTCAGGACGATCCTCTTCGGGAGGTTTATGGAGTGATATAATTTCTTTATTGAATTTGTATACCACGGATATTTATTTTAGCACCAAAATATTTCTCACGCTTCTTGCGTCGAGAGACATAATATGTATTTCAAAGTCCATCATGACTTTAATTATTTATGATGCAGCATATAAACATTATATGCTTTATCACTCCATTGGCAGTCAATAATTTTATGAACTTTGTTGGGATATTATTGTTAAGGGGGAATTAAGATTCAATTGTGTTTTGATTGGATTCCAAAACCCTCATAGAATATTTTCCTTATTATCCTTAATGATCCAGCTCAAGTTACAATGTATATTTTAATGTATTAGAATAGCTCACTTGTTAGGGAGCTCCTTATTGAAATGTAACTTTAGAGCGTCTAGGTGAGAGCGCCTCTCTGAAGGAAAGTTGGAGCGTCTGTCTGAAGGAAAGCTGGAGCGCCTCTCTGAAGGAAAGCCGGAGCGCCTTTCTGAAAGCCGGAGCGCCTGTCTGAAGGAAAGCCGGAGCGCGCTTCCAGAGTTAAAGCGCCTTTCTGGACCAGAGCGCGCTTCCAAGTCAAAGCGCCTCTCAGGGCCAGAGCGTGCTTCCAGCTTGAGCGAGAGCGTCTGACAAGCAGATGAAAAGCGACAATTGCCAGAGCACGTGTCCGCTCAAGATTGCTCAATGGACTGTGATATGTCTAATCGCCGAATACAGAGGGCTAGGCTCCACTAGTCAACGGCTATCTTCCTAGTACTGTGTTGTATCAAGGAAGAATTCAAATTCGGATTAGACAAGTAAAGAACATGCACTCTATCTCTCCAACGGATAGATTAGTGTCCCTTACTGTCACGCCCCAGTTCCCGAGGGAAGGCACGTGTGCCGGGACGTGGCAAGGGGTTGGAATTAAGAAGCGGGGATAGAAAGGGGATCATGGCTTGGGATAATATAATATTATTTATTAAGAAATTAAATACGGGATCGGGACGCACAGCACGAACTACGAGGTAGGTAATAAGAAAACCATACCACTCGTACCGGCTGCCTATATCTGAATACCCGTAGACATAAATAATAAAATACGGGATCGGGACATACAACTCAAACTATGGGGTTGGCTAAGCCAAACAACCCATGCTGGCCGACTTGTCTGAATACCCATAATATATATATATATATATATATATATAATCAATGGTGTAAGAGGAACGTAGAGATTTTATATAAAAATACGAAATTAACTTAGGATATTATATATAGGGAGATGAACTTTATTTATAGGCGTAGCGGAAGCCTTTATTCTTTTATACAGCAACAACAACAGTCATCTCCAGCTTCGTCTGCTCCACCAGCTCCCTAATCTGCAAAACATTTGGAAAGGAATTGCAGGGCTAAGTACTAATGTACCCAGTGGACTTGTGCCCAAAACATTTTTATCATAAAAAGAATATCCATGATAATAAAGTATACATAGAAGGGTTTTGAAATTTAATTTACTTCCATGCATACCAAACCTCAATTTTCATGATTGTGCGCACATGTGTATTACCCTGTTACTCTTATACTAATCCCGGGACATTGCCACAGCCGGATCCCTTTTCATGATGGAGCCATAGTTTGGAGACAATGGAATATTTTATCCAGAGATTCTCCCCTCGAAGTTAGAATCAATTGGTGATCAACCCAACGATTTCTAACTGTGCGCACAGCCTCTCGATTAGTGTGTTAGACCAACCGAAAGACCCGATCGCATACATTATAAGAGCATTAAACATGTAATAACACATTAAAACATTTCCATGGATAATCTCATTTTATCAGAGTTTACTAACTCAAATAATAATTTGCAAGAATAAAGCCCCACCTGATAACCTGAAATACCACAATAACTTCTTGCGCTAATCTCGCTAATCTCTCAGAACACAGTTTATTTTCTATTTTTTTTTATTTATAACTTGACTATGACTTTCAGGTAGAATGTATTGAAAAAGAGTCGTTGAGTTTTCTATTTATAGGAGGAATTTTTATGAATCATCATTTATAAGCTTAACACGTTTGTGGTCTATTATCCAATTCATCAAAGCTATATCAATTGCTGGAATGACACGTGTGACTATATGTTGCACTATCCTACTGTATTTGATAAAGCCAACATATCTGTAATTCATATGTATAGTTCTGTCATATACTATTAAAGTATCATTTTTATAATATATGACAGAACTATACATATGAATTACAGATATGTTGGCTTTATCAAATACAGTAGGATAGCGCAACATATAGTCACACGTGTCATTCCAGCAATTGATATAGCTTTGATGAATTGGATAATAGACCACAAACGTGTTAAGCTTATAAATGATGATTCATAAAAATTCCTCCTATAAATAGAAAACTCAACGACTCTTTTTCAATACATTCTACCTGAAAGTCATAGTCAAGTTATAAATAAAAAAAATAGAAAATAAACTGTGTTCTGAGAGATTAGCGCAAGAAGTTATTGTGGTATTTCAGGTTATCAGGTGGGGCTTTATTCTTGCAAATTATTATTTGAGTTAGTAAACTCTGATAAAATGGGATTATCCATGGAAATGTTTTAATGTGTTATTACATGTTTAATGCTCTTATAATGTATGCGATCGGGTCTTTCGGTTGGTCTAACACACTAATCGAGAGGCTGTGCGCACAGTTAGAAATCGTTGGGTTGATCACCAATTGATTCTAACTTCGAGGGGAGAATCTCTGGATAAAATATTCCATTGCCTCCAAACTATGGCTCCATCATGAAAAGGGATCCGGCTGTGGCAATGTCCCGGGATTAGTATAAGAGTAACAGGGTAATACACATGTGCGCACAATCATGAAAATTGAGGTTTGGTATGCATGGAAGTAAATTAAATTTCAAAACCCTTCTATGTATACTTTATTATCATGGATATTCTTTTTATGATAAAAATGTTTTGGGCACAAGTCCACTGGGTACATTAGTACTTAGCCCTGCAATTCCTTTCCAAATGTTTTGCAGATTAGGGAGCTGGTGGAGCAGACGAAGCTGGAGATGACTGTTGTTGTTGCTGTATAAAAGAATAAAGGCTTCCGCTACGCCTATAAATAAAGTTCATCTCCCTATATATAATATCCTAAGTTAATTTCGTATTTTTATATAAAATCTCTACGTTCCTCTTACACCATTGATTATATATATATATATATATATATATTATGGGTATTCAGACAAGTCGGCCAGCATGGGTTGTTTGGCTTAGCCAACCCCATAGTTTGAGTTGTATGTCCCGATCCCGTATTTTATTATTTATGTCTACGGGTATTCAGATATAGGCAGCCGGTACGAGTGGTATGGTTTTCTTATTACCTACCTCGTAGTTCGTGCTGTGCGTCCCGATCCCGTATTTAATTTCTTAATAAATAATATTATATTATCCCAAGCCATGATCCTCTTTCTATCCCCGCTTCTTAATTCCAACCCCTTGCCACGTCCCGGCACACGTGCCTTCCCTCGGGAACTGGGGCGTGACATAATGGTATCAGAGCAATTCACCGCTCTGAAATCGTTTTCTTTTTAAGAATTAGAATTATATTTTCAATTGTTTAAAGGAAAGCACAACAACAATAAGAACTCTCAAGCTCGCTGCTGTACCAGACTCAAAAAAAAATAAAAAAAAAATGAAGGTAAAGGATATTATTTTATGAGCATGCATGAAAGTAAAGGGGTCATGATTCATGTTATAGTTATGTTTGGGACAATCGAACCCAAGTAACTCATGTGTAAATGGTTCATGTTATACAAGGTGAGTTTAAAGATTTATTATCAAGGATACATCAGGAATATGCAAGTAGGTCGGAAAATGGTCACACATGGTTATACATAGTTTTTGAACTATTGTTATATACATGACATATTAAGTTACAGGTATTGTAAGATGAATCCAAGAAGACAGTGGGTAAACCGTTATGTATTAGAGGATCATAGAAACCAATTCAGAAGTTGCGAAAGAATTCCTAATGAATCAGTAGGAGAATTTGTCGGGCGTTTGTGAACGCTTTACACTAATGCAAAACTAGAAGGGATTAGTGAAGTCGAAGCCGTTCGTAAAATGATTCTACAACTACCCGCTCAGTGGAGCGAGTGGGCAGAATATCTTAGATCAGAGATATGTGTAAGAGATCCGGTTACAGATGCGGAGATACTTGATTTCTCAAAGTTTGTTCACCTGATCTTTACAAAATGGATCATGTTAGGATCTCCCATACAGACTGATATTGTTAGTACGCCAGCATGAGTTGTTTGGCTTAGCCAACCCCATAATTTGAGTTGTATGTCCCGATCCCGTATTTTATTATTTATGTCTATGGGTATTCAGATATAGGCGGCCGGTACGAGTGGTATGGTTTTCTTATTACCTACCTCGTAGTTTGAGCTGTATGTCCCGATCCCGTATTTAATTTCTTAATAAATAATATTATATTATCCCAAGCCATGAGCCCCTTTCTATCCCCGCTTCTTAATTCCAACCCCTTGCCACGTCCCGGCACACGTGTCTTCCCTCGGGAACTGGGGCGTGACACTTACTATAAATAGAAGGTTCAAGCTACATAGAAAAATGAAGAGAGAGCAAGCAAACACAGTAGAAACCATCCTACATCTCTTCCAAAAGATCTTCGGATCTCAACCTTCTAGTTTATCAATAAGGCTTCAACTTCTATCCATAAGCCTTAGAGAGAAATCATAGCCTTCTACATTATGCTTCATTGTAAAAGGATTTCTTATTAGTTGGAAACTATACGAACCCAAACCCAAACCTAGTTTGAGAGTTTAGTTTGTAAAGGTTGTAAGGCTCGTGAGTGCCTATCGCATAAACTCATAGGCTCGTGAGTGCCGATCATATAAACTCACATAGGCTCTTGAGTGCCCATTGTAAACTCCAAGCTTTGAGTGAAGTTCATCACTGAGTGAAGGCGATGAGAGTGGATGTAGGAGCGTAACCTCCGAACCACTATAACTCTTGTGTTATGCGCTTTACATTCTTTATGCTTTGATTTATTGTATACACACACTCACGCTCTAAGTGATAAACTGTTTTAAGTGCAAGATAACTAAAGCAAGTATAATAGCTCACCACATTCCGCACCGTACTCACACGAGCGAGAAGCTTTTCACTAAGCATTCGAAGCGTCTACTCGATAAAAGGCTGAAAAACGAAAGAGAAGTTAAACACTTCTCAACACACGTATTCACCCCCCCCTCTACGTGTGTTAGTCACTTTCGGGACCAACAAACTTTTAGTTCATCATATATTGTGCTTGTATATAATCCAACATAAATTTGACGACATTCTTTTCTTCTATATCTTCCCCTAATGCCTTAAAATAATTTTGGATTATGAAATATAACACATCAATTCATGCTTTTAAATTTACTTCCGGCAAATTAACATTGCGTGTTTTACTTAATGTTGGAAATGTATTTAATCAAAATGACAATCTGCAAATCGTGCAGTAAATAAATCGCCCATTAAAGAAGATTCCTTATAATTGAAGGCAAATCAAATCCAACATATATCCCAAGTCTTCGTTGGGGACCAATTTTGGTATGTTTGTGGGGGTGCGATTGGAATTTGAACTGCGCAACCAAAAGTTCTTAAATGAGAAATATCATGTTCTCGACCAGAATTTATTTGCATTGGTCAGTATTGATGGTAGGCTATTGGCCTATGACAAACTAATGTTGCAACATACAATATGGCATGACCCTAAACATAAGTTGCGGGTTTGACTTCATAAGCAATGGTCTAACAATAAGTTGAAGTCATTTAATAAATGACTATGCTAAGCCATTTTAAGTATGAACATGAGCAACAGAATGTTCAATCTCAATTCCAGTAGCCATACAATCATTAAATGCTTGAGTCTCAAACTCACTAGCACTACCAAGACAAATTCTCTTGATTGAGTTGTCTGGAAATTAAGTTATTAATTTTATTATTTGAGCAAGTAGTCTAGCTAATGATGCATTTCTACTGAAAAGCAAGCATACATGTGACCATCTAAAAGAAGTATCAATCAATACTATGAAGTATTGAAATGGTCCACATGGTAGATGTATATAGGTCCACAGATATTTCCTTGAAAACTTTCCAAGAAAGATGGAGATTCAATATTGACCTTTGTATAATAAGGTCTAATGACTAACTTGCCTTGCACACAAGCATCACATGAGAATTCATTTGCTAAAGAATCTTCTGGTTCTTTATATGCCCACATGTGCTATTGATTATTCGGCGCATTATAGTTGCTTTTGGATGTCCCAATCTATCATGCCAAAGCTTAAAGCTTTTTGTGTCATCGAACTTTGAGATCATGACAAGACTTGTCTCAATCGCTTTTATGAATGCATAATACATTCCATAAAGCAATGTTTATAATTTTTCTTTTGTTTGCTTCTGGCAATATACAAAAGAATTTATGCAATGCAAAGATACTCATTACTACCTTCTGTTGTTGTCTCAATGAAGTATCCATTGAAACAAATGCCCTCAAAACTTAGTAAGTTTCTTCTCAACTTACCAGAGTAAATGGCATATTCTATAGTTAATTTAACATTATTTGGTAAATGATACAAGCTCTTCCGGAGCCATTAATGATATTTGATGCATGTCTGATAATGTTAACTTTTAGGAAATATTCCTATCTTTGAGAATGGTGTGTGTAGTAGCACTACCAGCTAAACAAATATCGCAATATACCATTTGCATTTATGTGAACAATGTCACACACCATATTTGTACGAATTAGTATTTTCCTTGATCTCTCATCAATCATATTATCGTCATAACGATGTATCATGTGCTTCAGGCACTACTTGAATAAATAAATTGAACTTGCATTATGACATTTCAGAAAAAGCTTTATTTAAGCTTTGTACTGCAACTGGAGTACAATTACTGAAAATGCAAGTCAATCAAACTTGAGGGAGAAATATGATCATTTGATGATCATAATAGATGATTTCAAAGATTTCCATAAATCAATAATATCTTCCAACAAGATATTAATTTGTCGGCTCTTACACGAGCAATGACAAAGAAAAATTAATATTTATGCCTTCTGGGCACAAATAGTTGGAAATTCTATAACCATCATTTCACTTGGGTCACCCGAGTAAATATATATCTCAAAATCTGAGACCCAAATCATAATCATTATGATGAATGATTGATGCACAATCATTTGTGCAATTCTTTATGGATAATTATACTATATTATCCAAAATATGAATTGCTCATCAGGAGCTTGTGATATTCTTTAAGAATATCAATTGTGCTATTTCAGGAGCAACAATGTATATAAAAATACAAAATAATTTGTATTTATGAATTGCTCTTTAAGAGCATGAAATATTCTTCAGGAATATTAGTTGTGCTACTTCAGGAGCAACAACGTAAATCGAACCAACGTTTAATTAAACGGTTCGATAACAAGAATAATAATCTTCAGAATTATTGAATCTCGAAAAAGAAACATGTTTATTATATCATCATGATATAATAATTAATATATACACCTTCATATCTATATAAGATTCATTCTAATGTATATAATGAAAATTCTAACACATATAATTATGAATCGAGATCTAATCAATCAATTAAAATTCACCAAATAAATTTTCATGCGAACAGAATGAAAAATCAACAACAATTGGTGTAAATTATAGATCTATAACAAAATGACTATACAATCATCATATTACTTAATTATTAAAATTGACGAATATCAAAGTTAACAAAAGCAGTGATAATTCTAATTCAAACAAATAGATTGATTTTTTATGCGTGTATATAAATAAAGTGCGAAACTTTATGGCATAGAATATCATCCAATAGAATATTAATTACTCCATTATTTGATGAAAAACTATGCGAATTTGGGAAAAAATAAATGCATAACATATATAAGATGAAGGCAATGTAATCTAATAGCATTAGATCCAGTCCATTATAATTTATATAATCATATTATTGTAATGGGGTAACATACCAAATTCACAGAAAATATTGTTAACCAATCGGATTCATTTAACAATACCCATAGTTAGCAAGACGGATCAGAACTTATATAGATACATACACGAATCAATACCAATATTGATTTCCATTTTATATCATACGTAAAGAGGTATGTATATGCCAAAAAGCTATATATATATATATATATATAGGGTGAAGATCAAATACAAAATGAGTTTTGGGTACAAAATAGAAAATAATCACATACATTCACATATTCAGATCGGTGGCTCATATTATTTTGCTATTTCTGAATATAATAATTAATAATATGATAATTAAGGGTTATTATTGTACATTTACATCATTAATCTGATTACGACAGTTATATTCATTAGAGTAACTTGCGGATTTTGTGCTGATGCAATATATATGCATATTTCTCCATCAACAACTGGAGAATTAACCTCGATTTATTGCGTTTTTCAATTCGATTCGCAGATTCATATCTTTTCTATTCAATTTTCTGCATTTTTTGAACAATGAATTTGCGGAGATATTAATTATATTGATTACTGCATCAACTTATATTGATTACTGCATTATATATATAATGAAGATAAATATTGTGCATTATACGTGGACATAGATGCATTAATTGTAGCACACAAAAAATTGTATAACCTGCAAAATTAATTTTATATAATATAAAATTTTAGGTAGCTGACAAATTATGTGTCAATGCGGTAAATTATTTTAGTGCACTTTCATAATGCATTATGCATTGATATATTTATAATGTATTTGATCAAAATACAGAAATAACAAAATTCTGCATTATTTAATTATGCACCGGAAAATACATTATAATGCATTTAATTTAATTAGATGTGCATTTCAACATAATGATATACAAACTACAAATTATGTTGTTTGGAGTAACTGACCAAAATAAAAATGTAAAATTTTAATGCATTATGGACAACTTTGTTATGCATATGATGTTGTAGGATGATGCATCTTGACCTATAAATAAATAAAATATATATTTCAAAAAAAATTGGAACAAATGAAAATAAAATGTATATTAATTGAACAACTCACTTTCCCGATAATGCATAATCCATAATTTGTATAATGCATAATTAAATATAAACATAATGCACTTAATTTATATTCACTCTCCAATCCATAATGCACATAATGCACCAAATGCAACAAATCCGTAATGCATAATATCTCAACTATACTCTCAAAATCAAGGTGTGATTCTAAATCTTTGTGGTGGAAATGATCAATTTTTTTATTTGGTTTATGCAATCCCGTAAGATCCGCCATTACCAAATGAGAGATTTATTTTCTTACGTTTATACCCTTTTGTGGATGATCAAAATTGACGGTTGCCATAGTAATTATAAGTATAATATTTATTTTCGTGAATTTTGTCCGTTGGATTACTGTTAATCTAGGGCTGAGATTATTTCTCATTTCTTACCCTAACATAGTTTTTTACCAGATCTCAACCCTATATATATATATATATATATATACGAAACTTTATAGCACAAAAACAATTTCACAATCCTTACCTACAATAACCATCAACTGGAAAGTAGAACAATCGTGCTGATAACGTGTTGTAAACTAGAGATAAATTCTCTAGATAAAAGAGAGAAAAGAAGAGTGAATATGCAAAGAGAAAAGTAAACTGCAAGAGATTTCTCAATCTATTTATAGTGGTACAAGGAGCTAGGTTAGTGATGATTATCCATAAAATATATATGAAATATATCTTTTAGATATAGTTACAATAAATTTTTTATTTTTACTAATGTACTCCGTATACATTGAATTTTTGCCAATCTAGAATGCACCAAACAAAACGAAAAGAAAGGGTAGCACCGAAGAATTTACCGTAATTAACACAAAAATTAATAACTAAAATAAAGAAAAAGAAAAGAAAGGGAATTGGATTGTCATCGTCAGCGCTTGCGAAACTGAGCAGATATTTCGGTCGAGAAAGGCGGTTCACGCTATCCCAGTCTCTGTATAAATTCACCCTCTTATTCCAATTTCTCCATCAATTTCTACGATCAATTTTCCAGATTTTTCGGCAAATCTATTCACTCCTTCAAGGTAAATCTATTTTCTCCCCTCATCTCTGCTTCGTATCTGCGTCATCGTTCTATTTTCCTGTGTAATTCTTCTATTGTATGGATTATTGCGATTATTGGTGAAATTTTGCATATCGTCGTTATCTGATCTGTTGATCCTCATCGTGTTCTGTCCTTTTTTTTTGAAAAAAATTGTATAAATTTTATTGATTTCCTTATCTGGTTCTGGTGGAAGTTTTTGTTCTAATTAGGACCGATAAGTTTATGAATAGGAATCGTGCAGATGTAATTACTGGTATTGAGTCCAATTACTGGTATTGTTTAGGCGTGATTTGGTTTATGACGATGGAACCTGTGTATCTTGTTTTCAGGTTATCAGACCTGATTCCCTTATTTGAGATTGTTAGGGTTTTAATTTAAAAAAAAAAAAGAAGGAACAATTAATCGATTGACTAAAATCTAAGAGTTGAGTGCATTAGGTGAAATTTGACTCTAGATATTCTTTTTTCGGTCACCCATCAACGATTCTGATCTTTTTAGATGTGTTGCATGCGCGTTGCAAGTTCTAATATTATTTGAATCTTTTCTTATAATCAGATGCAGATCTTTGTCAAGACTCTAACTGGCAAGACGATTACTCTTGAGGTCGAGAGTTCCGATACCATCGATAATGTTAAGGCTAAGATTCAAGATAAGGAAGGAATCCCACCAGATCAGCAGAGGCTGATCTTTGCCGGAAAACAGCTCGAAGATGGTAGGACCCTAGCGGATTACAATATCCAGAAGGAGTCCACACTTCACCTTGTCCTCCGGCTTCGTGGTGGAATGCAAATTTTTGTGAAAACGCTCACCGGAAAAACCATCACCCTTGAAGTTGAGAGCTCGGATACCATCGACAATGTCAAGGCCAAGATTCAGGACAAGGAAGGCATCCCTCCTGACCAGCAGCGTTTGATCTTTGCTGGGAAGCAACTCGAGGACGGTCGAACCCTAGCTGATTACAATATCCAGAAGGAATCGACCCTACATCTGGTTTTGAGGTTGAGAGGTGGGATGCAGATCTTTGTCAAGACGTTGACCGGAAAAACCATTATGTTGGAGGTTGAAAGTTCTGACACAATCGACAATGTCAAGGCTAAAATTCAGGATAAGGAAGGCATTCCTCCGGACCAACAGCGTTTGATCTTTGCTGGGAAGCAACTCGAGGATGGTCGAACCTTGGCTGACTACAATATCCAGAAGGAGTCTACCCTCCACCTCGTTCTAAGGCTTCGTGGTGGGATGCAGATTTTCGTGAAGACTCTTACTGGAAAGACCATTACACTCGAAGTTGAAAGTTCAGACACGATTGACAATGTCAAGGCAAAGATTCAGGATAAGGAAGGAATTCCTCCGGACCAACAGCGCTTGATCTTTGCTGGGAAGCAGCTAGAAGATGGGAGGACGCTAGCTGATTACAATATTCAGAAGGAGTCGACTCTTCATCTGGTTTTGAGGTTGAGAGGTGGGATGCAGATCTTTGTCAAGACTCTAACAGGGAAGACCATCACTTTGGAGGTGGAGAGTTCGGATACAATAGATAATGTGAAGGCAAAGATTCAGGATAAGGAAGGGATTCCACCGGATCAGCAGCGTTTGATCTTTGCTGGGAAACAACTCGAAGATGGTCGCACCCTGGCAGATTACAATATCCAGAAGGAATCCACCCTTCACCTGGTGCTCCGACTCCGTGGTGGCCGTTTCTGAGTACGGTTGTATGCTGTGTTCCCTATGTCTTATATGGGTTTTGCTGTCTTTCTGTTTTAAAAGTCTTTTGGATTTCGAATTAATGAATAATGCCTGCTAGTTGTAGTATGATAACAAACTTGAACTTGATGGAATATGTTTCATTGAGATTATGAGCAATGAACAATGAAAACTCAGCTTCATGATTTTGCTTGTTTTGTTGCAGTTTTGGAAATTATGCACCTGTCCCATTTAAAATATGCTGATATGCTGATATAGTTTTGGTAGATTTGGAGTAGCACAGTTGGCGTGCCTTCTTTCTTGTGGCACATATTAATATTTTCTTCAGATTTTTAAAAACAAAGTAAAATGTATGAAACGAATCGTATAAAATGTGTGTTCTATTTTAGGGTAAAATAAATTTCTTTGAAAATATTGTAATTTTCTTTGAATTGCGTCATGAAACGCATATATGCACGAGTTTTTTTGGTGTATAATTCTATTTTGAGAGAATAGGCTAGCCACTTGTCTGTTCACAAACTCAGATCCATTGTCAGTTCGAAAATGTTTAATTTCTTGATGCAACCATATCTTCGCCATCCGTATATAAGTGGATAATATCACTCTACTGTGATCTTCCACCAAATTTAGCACATACCTAATGTTTCACACACTTTCTTGACCATAAAATTCTACACATGAACATGAACTATGTCGAATAAATTTTGGGACCTTCTACTCAAGTAGGAAAATGATCCCCTATCAGTTTAGACCTTTTGCAGCTCTTAATAGCCTCTACATGAATCTTAAGAGTAGTCAATGAAGGATGCCCCACAAGGACTTATGAATATGGGAGAATATCATACACTGCATCTTTTTTGTTCGCCATTTGTGAATGAAAACACAAATCATGTGATCACTTTATTCCTTTTTTCCTTATAAACATCAAGATTCAAAGATTTGGGAAATCGTCTACTAAAAAACTAAAAGCGTTATTCAAGACACGGATTTCTTAAAATAAAAAAAATTTCAAGTATTGTTTCTTCTAATAGTTTTTTTTTTTTTTTTTTTACTCCTCCATGCATAGATATATATAGGGTATCTTAATTTTTTTTATTATTTTTTATTTGGGGCAGTATCAAGAGATTAAGGTTGTGAGACGATAGTTGTTGCCAATATTATCTTGTACGCATGAGATTTTTCCACTAACATATTAATCATGTTTGTATCTTAGTTAACATATATGATATCATGTGTACATTTTGAAATATTACTTTAAAAAGTACATTTAAAATAGTTTATGTTAATTAAAGATTTAAAATAACTTACATTAAAGTATGCCAACCTAACTGGAAAGGACGTGTGATCAAGTGATGAATGAGATCACGGATGACGTAAGATAGAGTTAAACTCTGGCTTAATCAACTTAATCAGTTGAAGCAACATTAATTTGGTAGCTACGAATAATATTATACTACTATGTAAAACAAACAAAAGTTGTTGGGACACACTTGAGTCAGCCAGAGGCACCGTGCGGACGGCTAAAGTACTGACACTTTTATTCGTGTAGATTAACACTTTTCTGTATTAAGGTTGACACTTTTAAAATTGGCATTTTATTCGTAAAATAATTATGTTAAAGATTGACACTTTTATTTATATAAATTATCATTTTTCTGTATAAAGATTAACACTTTGACCCAGCCACACTATGTGGCCGACCTCACCCAAATTTTTGTCAAAGTTGTTTGTGTCTATATGCATCTTTTTATTCATTTATTTATATATATGTGATGTGGATAGCAAACTTGAAAATAAAGATGCAGAAAAGGATACACCTTTTTATCAATAATAATGCCACTTGGCTTGGTGCATTCCATTTGAAGATCACATAGGTGGATTACTAACACGTGGCACTCCATTAACTTAATTAGTGGTGAATTAGTGACTCGATAATTCAACTAAAGAAACGACTCGACAATTTGGAATAGTACACTATCAAACTATTGAAAATGAATGACCCTAATAATATTTCAGTATTTAATCGTGGTTATGAAAGAATTGTGACGGAATTTTCATCTACATCATTAGTAATGAACACTATGCATATTATGAGATAAAAAAAATAGTCTTACTGGAGAAAAACCAGACACTCATAATGATCGTATGAACACAAAAAACCACAATCAAAGAACAATTAAGAATTCATACTATAAAAAAAAAGTACTAAAATTTCGGAGTATTACATGTCAAATACAAAGTGGTAGACTCTGTACACTAACGTACTGCTGTGAGTATAGCTTATAGATCGAGATCATCTTTTCTCAATTTCAATGTACCGACTGCTACATCTGTCTATTCGGTCAGGTTTGAGTATCATACCCGAAATTAGCATAAAACCAGGGCAAGTTACCGGACCCAAAAAGGATTATGGGTAGGTTCTGGGTACCCGTTACCCGAAATAAAAAAATTCGGGTCGGTTTTGAGGCCGAAAAGAACCGAATTATGTGCTCTTTTTTTAAATATATATATATATATATATATATATATTTCACAAAAATAATAATATGTATTCAAATTTCAAATATTTTTTTTTAATCTAACTTCAAAATAAATATGTCCTAATGGCAATCATAAAAAAAATATATCAAAATGATTCATACATCAATTAATTATAATTCATTTAATCCATAAAAAGAAAACCACCAAATGCATTATCATCACTTCGTCACTGTAGTGGGCATTGATAAAGTGGCTTCAATTACATACGAATGGTTGCTTTTGGTCCCGTTAAATTGGACTAAAAATATAATATGGATAGCAATTCTGAGCTTGGTGCCAACAAAATATATTTCTCTCGAATTTCGTCGGCAAAATATGATTATATAAACTCTTCGATTAAAATTATTTTAATCGGAGAGTGCGGGACAAAGTAGTAGGCAAATTTTGTAGCCTAAATTAATCTAGCCCACAAGGTAAACTAGACGGTTGAAACGGCTCAATAACTAAGCCTATCTTTGCAATTTGAGCCACCCACCCAGATCAAAGGGTCAGTGATGTCAGCCGCTACGGTCGATACAGTCAATACGTACGACTAGGGATGGCAGTGGATCCTGAATCCGATCCAAATCCGAGAGTCCAGATCCATTTTTTAGGATTTGGAGTGCTAAAATTTTGGACCCGATGGATCCGGGCCGGATGGACTTCACTCATAATTTCCGGATCTGGATCTAGAATTTTATTTTGAGATCCAGATCCGGCCCAAGGACCCGGATAATTTATTGTATATATTATTTTATCATATTCTACTAATAATTATCAATATCTACTTAGTTATTCTAGTTAAATCTCAAACCCTAATAAATCTATTTTTAATCTGAAAGTTTGATGCCTAAAATATAGATACGTTTCATGTTTTTTTTCGATATGTTTAAGTGAATGACACTTTTTATTAGCAAGTGGATTATTGGTGTGGAAAATTCTTGACAGTTAGTGTGTAAAAAATTATTTATTTTGGTACAAATCAATTCATTTATGGTTGAATTTTTATTTTTATTTTTTTCGTTCTTTTTCTAAGACATTTTTTAGGTGATAACTACGGATCTGGGTCTAGACCCGAGATCCGCCAGATCCAATGGATCTGGATTTGGATTTGATTTTTTAGACCCGATGAATGCGGGTCGGATTTGGACCTCAGGTTAAAATTCTGAATCTGGATCTGGACCATACAAGATCTGGCCCAGATCCGGTCCATTTCTACAAGATCTGGCCCAGATCCGGTCCATTTCCATCCCTACGAACGACTTATCACTAAAGGGAGTGACCGAGTCAAAGGAAGATATATTTTCCTTAAAAATCAGAACTGACTGAGGAGGTGGAGGTGACCGATACGGTCATGCGAGAGGGAAACCCTAAGGGGCAGGCCGGCGTATAAATATCGACCACTAGGTCAAATCATGGGCATTCCATTCTACGTTCACACTCCCCACTACGCAACCTCCGCACTCACTCTAAAGCAGCCGTCATCAGAGTTATCACAACAAGCTTCCTCAGCTGTCGATCCCTACCATCTTGAACCCTCTAACATCACCTCCGCCTTCCGAACGCTCCGAATCGTCCGAGATCTCCATTACTTATGAATTATTCTTTATTTATTGTTTTTACATTCGATTTACTTTTGACTCACCGTACTAACTTGAACGTCGGAGGCCCTACGACTGACACCCCCACCGGTGTTTCTTAGGGCTCTAACGTCTCTGCGTTGTGTTGGTTACAGGTTGCTAGCACCCGAATCGACCGGACAACCGTAATTGTAGATTCTACCTCTACAATTACCATCACAATTCACAACTCACAAGTCACAACAAGATAACAAATCAAACTTAGTAACTAAGAGTCTAAGATAGATGAGAATCAATAAAACTTAAAACTGAAAGAATTAATAATATATATATATATATATATATATATATATAACCTAATTTTGAACTTCTCAAAATTATTTCAACTAATAAAATCAAAATTATGTATGACTTGTAAAATGTACTACGAACAATTAAAAAAAAAAATACTAGATCACATGTCGCGAATTTCACGTTAGTTAGCATACTCTTATTACTATTATGAAAGTAATACTCCACCCATCCATGATACATATGTTAAATTTAGATTAGTATGTATTTAAATAAAAAAGAAGATGATAACAATGTTGTAAGTAGAGGATAGATCTCACTCAATGTTTTAAAAACCGGATCTGATTGGCCGGTTTCAACCGGTTCAATCGGGAACCAGACATGGTACCGGTCCGGTTGACCCCCAAATAACCGGCGGACGGTCAGACAGCATTCGTACAGGCGAACCCAGGAAAAATTGGCCTAAATCATAGGACCGCCGAACTAGGGATGGCAATGGGCCGGATCTGGACCGGATCCGGCTTGCTCCAGATCCAGATCCGTAAAAAAAAAAATTGGTCCGGATCCGATCCAAATCCGTCAGGTCCAAAAAATCGAGATCCAGATCCAGATCCATCGGATCTACGGATCTAGACCGGGATCCATAATCTTTTATCCTAAAATGAATTTTTTTAATAATAAAAAAAATTATAGTGCAATAATAATCGTAATAAGTTTTGATGATAAATCTAATGATTTGTAAAAATCCTAAGTACATAAATAACAATCCCAAATTAAAATATCTCCCAAGTATATAGATACAAATTCCATTCCAAATTAAAATAATAACAAAATATATATAATATATGTAATATAATATAATATATATATTGAACGGATCCATGGACCGGATCTGGACCGGATCCGGTTCTAAAAATTTCAGATCCAGATCCAGATCCGAAAATTAGCTATTAGATCCGGATCCGGTCCAGATCCATCGGGTCCGAATTTTAGAAGATCCAGATCCGTAAAATCGGATCTGGACCACTGGATCTGGACCGGATCCTAGATCCATTGCCATCCCTACGCCGAACCGCAGACGGTTTTGAAAAACTGCCCGGTTCTTAATTTGGTGCAAAAATTTGAAATCCGCTCCCAACAGGATTTGAACATGGGTCCTTCTAGTGCAAAGGAATAGATTTGCCATCTAAGCTATCCAAAAAAATTGTAGATTTGGCAACATCTTTTATATATATAATTTTTTACTTTAAAAGCATGAGTGCTTTAGTTTTATTTCCTCCATTCTAATTATTTATTCAACTACTTTTCTATTATCATATAAATTAATAATATGTAAATTTTATAATTACAAAACTATGATATAATGTGATACTTTTTTTTATAATAAATGAATAAAATATGAATTGATAAAATTCTCAATTGTAAAAATTCAATATTAGAAAATGTGATGGTGAAATTCCAATATTTAGTTTAAATTTACAAATTGTTAAAGATTTTAATTTATTTATTATGCAATTTAATATGTATATTTATGAAATTGATGAATTTTTTACTTTATAAGTTATGAAATTATGAATACTTTTATATTTTTCACATATTTAATTAATATTATTATTAATAATAATTTAATAAATGGTTCAACCATGGTTTAACCGATTGAACCAATCGAACCATGACCCGAAGACCTCGTCAGGTCGATCTCTGGTTCGGTTTTTAAAACATTGATCTCACATTCTCACTTGTGTGAGTGATAGTATTTTATATTTTGAAAAATAACATATATATGAGGGACTTCCCACAAATTTTTTTTACACATATATATATCAAAAACTGAGAGAGTAATATATATATATATATATATATATATATATATATATATATATGTATGTGTCCGATACTTACAATGGCAAATAAAAAAAAAAACCGTGGACTCATCAAGTTGTAGTACCAAGGAATTGGAATCTTAATTGGAATATAGTTAATTAAATGCCCTCATCTACTAATTAATATTTTTTTAAATAAAAAATTACTGGACTTGCAATAAACCAATGAAAATGCAGAAAATAATGGTCGCATTATAAAATGGGAGCATCGAAAACCAAGCATCCCCACAAAATGGGGACCAATTATATTTTTCAAGTCTTTATATAATATAAAAATGTCCACCCGTCTACATTAATCCTCAACTACCACTCTAATTTAAATTAAAAAATAAAAGATATCTTTTACAATTTTCTCCTCTCAGTTCCATTATTGGCTTTATCAGCTCATCTGAAATCTCACATCTTTCGCTCTTTACTGATGTCACTTCGTCATTTATTAAGGATGTATTTGGCAGAATATTTTTTCATAATTTTCAATTGATTGTACGGAATATACTTAAGTGGTCCATAACATCATGCTCAATCGTTAGTAATAATTAAATAATTAATCACACTAGACAAATGATTTTTGTTTTAATTAATGCCCTATTGCAAACTTAGCTTGTCGTTTATTTCATATCTTTTCCTATTTACTTTTTGCTAAAGTATTGCCACTAAAACATACTTATATTAACCTAGGAAGAAAAGGTTAATCATCCGGAGCTTTGCTAAATGGTCATATTATGGCTGGCCATATAGAGATAGGAATGCCATTTCAATTTATAATTAATGAATACAATATTCATAATGAATAATCTATTAACACTTTTACATAAATACCCTTTCCATCTCTTATCGTATTAATTTCAAGGTATTTGGTATGTTACATACCAAATTGGTCCATATGATGATATGAGCCAAATTCTTCTTATACTCTCAGTTTTTTGTTTCGATCATCCTCAATAAATGGATATAAAGGGATGGAAAATAATTTTGTTTTAATTTGTGTAAATTGTTTTTATTTTTTCCGATATATAATGAGCTCAATACTTGTACTTCATAAACTATATATAGCTAAATATTTATAATACACTTTACATGGGGCGAAACTTAACTTAGTACTGAATTACCAATCATATTGTGATAAGTCATATCATAATAATGACAAGGACAAATTATTATTGGATTATGTATTATAATGATAAATACTGTTATTATTTTTTTTTTCTGCACATACGTGTCACAATCTAATAAATAATAAAGTGATCTACAGTAAAACTAATATCAGGGGTGTACACGAGCTAATCGAGCCGAGCTTCGACGTGTTCAAGCTCGCCTCGCCTAAAAAAAATTAAGCTCAAGCTTGGCTCGTTAAGTTTTCGGGATCAAAAATTTATATTTGAATTCGAGCTCGAGCTTGAGCTCGAATTCAAACTCAGCTCGTTCTAACGAAATGTTCAGAAATACTCAAGCTCGGGCCCGGGCTGGTTCATTCTCATATATTCAATCTGTATATTTATTTAAAAAATATATGAATAAATGTAATATTATTTATATACTCCATATATATTATTGACGAACGTGTTCGTGAACATGTTTGGCATTGAGGCTCACGAACATGTTTGCGAGCTTCGATGTCGAACAATTTTACAATCTTTCGAGCCGAACACATGTAAGCAAATAAAATTCGAGCTCGATTTGAAGCTCGAGCTTGGCTAATTTTTAAAACATAATGAATTTAAAACGAGCTTTTTAAGAGTCGAGTTTCGAATAGCTCACGAGTAGCTTTGTTCGCGTACACCCCGTACTATAGTAAGTAGTAGTATCAATTTTTAAATTTTAGTGTTGCATATATTAAAATAATACGCCCCAATGATTATTTATGCTATAGATTTTGTTTGTTATAGCAGCTGTGTTAGTGAATCGCAATTTTCTTTAATGTATGATTGATTGTGTAATGTTTTTTTTTTTTTATTCTATGTAAGAAGAATCCTTATTTTATTTTCGTGATTTATTGTTGTGTACTTCTGATCAATAATATTTTTAGAAAAATTTAATTAATAATATAAATATTACAAGTAATATTTACATCTATTATAGTTAATACTTTGCTACCTTAATTATACAGGAGGGCTAATCTCACACTAACTTACCATCAAATGAACTAAGGACTTATTAGTCATAATAATAATAATAATAATAATAATAATAATAATAATAATAATAATAATAATAATAATAATTAATTACAAGGGTATTATGGCCAGCCATAATATGGCCGGTTAGATTAATCCTAATCTCATAAAATGTAGTAGCACTTGCATGATGACATATTTATGTCTATTAATCTTTTTTTTTCCCTATCAAGTCATTAATTTTTTATTAATTAATTCCATTTCGTCGTTCTTCGATTTATCCCACTACTATACATACCCTTCTCTGCCTCTCTCTTCTCTCTCTCTCCGCAGCTGCTGTTTGAAAATTTCCGACAGTTTTGGTGGTTAATTGAGATAATTACAGGTATACTGTCTATTCTTCTTCCTCTTTAAGTTTTTAACTTCTTGAAACAGTTCTCTCTCTCTCTCTCTCTCTGATTCGGTTACGAAAATTATTGGAGCTTAATACAGACTGCAAAATTGGCATGTAAAGAAACAGAAGGTTGCAAGAGATAATGAGATTAATACTATGAAAAGTGGTTCAATTGCATCATCGATCTGGTGTATTTTTTTTATTTTATTTTTAAGAAGAAGATTGATTGTGAATTAATTATATTAGGTTGCCAGCTTGTTAGGATTTAACAACTTATCTTCCATCTCCACAAATCGACAATCTATCCATTTTTATTCCTATTAATCCCAACCCTTCCTTTTCACATTCATTTCTTCTTTCATTCTTTCCCAACATTTTAATTTCATCTCTTTTAAATCTTGTTTCTATCCTCAACCGCTTCTTAATAAAAATATTTAAAACACAAATTTCCATTTTCTATTTCATTCTTTGTTTCCTTTTCTTGATCAGAATGACCATGATCTTCAAAGAAAATGAAGGGATTTCCCAGATCTCGTCAACGCCGGAGGTTCCTGAGTGGAGTGCGTTGGGATCTCGGCCGGCGGCGGCGGAGAACGGCAACTATTTTCTCAAGTCTTTGGAACTTTCAGGCGGAAATAAAGATTCCACTCACTTCACTGTTTTTCCTGGTAATATATTTTCAAACCCTTTTAGTTTTGTACAAATTAATATTTTCTTTCTTTTCTTTGATTTGATCTTTTAAGATTAGGTGTATGCAAGTGTAAGTGTACCTTTATTTTAAATTGGTAAAAAAGCAGCGGTTCATAATTACTCAATCATGAGAATTAAAATTAAGCCTTGTTTCAATTTGGGAATAGTCGTAGCCCAAATTATTGGATAACTTAATACTATTAGCTAGGAATTTCATGCATATCGTACATTAGGGACAAATATAGAAATGGAATTTGTTTTATAGAGATGAAATTCAGTTATACCTTTTTTTGTCGTAGGTAGAAGCACATGTTTTGATTAATTGGCTGCAATTTTTATGTTGGATGGGTTGGTTTAGAAACCACATGTTTCTTCTGAAAAAAATAGTGGTGATAATAACTATGTTTCATTTGTCTGTCTGAAATTGCAAGTGTGGATCCATACAAGGTCAATTATAGGCGTTGACCAAATAGACAGATACAGTATATACTTATACCGGTAAAATTGAGATCCTTCAATTCAATTAGTATAGGATATGAAAACCTAATTTAATCATCTTAGTCATAAAATCTTACTCCCTCCATCCCGCTAAAAGCGACACAACTTTTGGACATAATTACTCATTTCGTCCACAAATAGTTTGATATTCTTTTTGTTTAGGAGGTTAACAAATAGTTCGATACTTCCACTTTAGTACATGGGTCCCCAGCCATTTATATTCTAAACTCCTTTATTTTCATTATTTATAAAAAAACCACCACTTTATTACTTCACTTTCTCTTTACTTCACTTTCTCTTACAAAACTTTAACAACCATATATCAACTTTTTTTTTTAAATTTATTTATTAAAAATCATACCACAAAGAGTGTATCAAACTCTTTGTGAGCTGATGGAGTATTAAATAACACTTGATTATTGATAAAGTGTAGCATTTAATATTTTAATATAATTTTTGTTTTTTTAACTGAACATATCGATGATTGATCTTTTTTATGAATGAATTTTAAATGAAAGATCGTATTGAGACATTTAATGTGACATAAAAATCTAAAAGTCTAAGAATAGAAGAATAAATAATGATAAAGTATTAAAATTCAAAATAAACTACTAATAAATTGTTAATAAAGTTATTAAGACCATAATTATTTTTATTTTCAATACGAACCACTTTTAACATAACACCCGAATATGGTATATGGACCGCTTTTAGTGGGACCTAATTAGTATGCTCTAGGCTCGAGATGCCTTCTTAATCTTCTAGCGGCTGAGACCATCTTTAATCTTCCACTTTGACTAATAAAAATGTTGTTTCCTTAGATGCGAACATAGATTTAAGCATTCATAGCGCGGCCGCAGCTCGCGGGCTCGTTGTCATGGGCGAGCCCGGCGCGCTGGTGAAACGATGGGCTTCGCTTGAGCGAACCCTTTGCGAGCCCTCCCGATGAGTCATTATGATGTTCGGGCATATATATATATATTGAAAAATTGATTTTTCAGCCGGAAAAAAAAAAATATTTAAAAATCACATTTTTAGCCTTGAATCCAACGGCCACTTCCACATTTTCTCCTATAAATTAACATCCTCGGTCTCATTTTTATCACACCAATTTCATCATCTTCTTCTTCAATTTTAACAATATTTTTGCAATTCTTCATACTTTCTTTCCAAATTTTTTGTGATACTATGGAGAATCAATTCAACGATTGGTTTAATCAAAATGCTGGCAACTTCGACGGGGGGAATTCCACTTATGACGATCAACCAAAAACTCCGGGACCAAAATTCGACATCGCAGTTCGATTTTGGTGTATATTCTACTTCTCCGGCGCCGTTCATGGGATTTGCTTCCCAATGTTATCGGCCTTACTCTCTGCCTGACAGTGTTGGTTTTGGCCGATTTCCAACTCTTCCGGAAAATGTTGGGGGAGCCCAAATTGCAACTCAAGGGCTCGAGTCTATAAATCTCTTAGTCTTGTTTGAGAGTGTCTCCAATGTTCCGGCGAAGGCGAAGAGCAGCCCGTAAGGCAAGGTAAGGCGAAGCTCAATTCCACAAATTACAGTCCGGATGAATCACAAACACTCATCATTGTTTGGTCGGCCGTATCTCAGGACTCATAGGTTGGTAACGACCGATGTCTTGGGAAATTCGGGCAAAAATCATAGCTCTCTACGATGAAAGGCGCCCACATGACATGATTGAAAGAGAGTTAAAGCAATTGAAGTTGCATTGGGGAAGAATGCATGCAAAATGCAAGGAGTTCAACAGTTACCACTGCCAGACGCGGAGGGACTGGCAGACCGGAGTCAACAATGAAGATATCTACAATAAGGCCGACACCTTGTTTTACCCTATGAACAAGGTTCCTTTCAAGTACAAGGGCACATGGCGAGAGTTGATCAAATGTCCCAAATTTCATCAAACTAGCAGTGCTGATGTTTCTTTTGATAAGCGCCAAAAGGGTACCGACGGGTCATCCAACTCAAGCAGATCCTTCGCCCCGGAAGAATATATTCTTCTGTTTTTATGATCGAGCTGGTCTATCGGGACAAAACAAGCAAAAGCCGAGGTCCGAAGAAAAGTGAAACAAACGACAACTTCGGAGCATTGCACATGATTGATTTGGACTGCGTCCAGGAGGATAATGTTGTCAGTCTCGTCCATTTGAACACCGAAGCTGCCAAACAAATGTCAGTTTACGCGAAGGAGAAAGTAGCACTCTTGAACGGAAAACCGATAAAGGAGTATCATAAGTTGCTCATGACAGATACGAGCAAAATGACGGAGAAGCAGTTGGAGAAACATGAAATCTTCCTAGCCTAAATGGTGAGTTTAGTTGGAGACATTTAATATTTAATATTTAAGCGCAACTCAGTTGGTAAGACGTTTCTCCTCCAATTCAAGAGGTCGATGGTTCGAGTCACCTTAGGTGCGTGTAAGTGTGAGTGCGTTGTGTTTGCCTGATCAAAAAAATAAATAAATAAATAATAAAAAAATTAATTGTTGTAGTTTGTTTGGTCAAATTTTAATTGTTGTACTTTGTTCGTTTGAATTAAATAAAAAAAATCCTAAATTATATATTTTTAAAATAAATATACAAAATGAAAAAATAAACGAGATCATTAATTAAAAATTGAAAATTAAATAAATAAATAAAATAATTAAATCGGAGAGAGCCCCGGAGAAAGTCCATATATTATTTTGGAGGAGAGACTCTCTTTACCGAAAAAGTGGGAGAGAGCTCCATTTGGAGCTGTCGACTGTGAGTGCCCTTACTTCCTTCGTATAAGGTAAATGCTCCAAAGATAGATTGTAGAATTCTAACCTACAACTTTAATGACGAGAAATATGAATTCTAGTCGACAAATTTTACTTGATGACATGTTTAGACTAGCTAGAATTAGCATATACTTTCATAACATGATCATTGTTGTCTTATAAGAACTTTGTAATACCTAAATTTGGGACACTTATCCGAGAACAAAGATGATCGATTAAATGTTTAAAGTTATTAGAACTAAAAATTGCAATCAATCTTACATTGAGACTAAAATTATAATAGCATGCACTTGCTAGCAGTTACTAGTAATTTTGTGTGTGTCAGTATTACATTATATTCAAAATACTCCCTCCGTTTTTTTTAAATGTCCTATTCATTATTATTGTTGTTTGTTTTTAAGTATCTCATTTTGAAATTCGATAACATAATAGTTATATATTTCCAATTTTACATCTATAATTAATGTTATATATAGTTGGTGCTCAGAAAAAAGAAAATAATAAATGAGGTTAAAAAGTAAATTTATACATTTCCTTGGTATGTGTAATTTGGCGGCTGGAACACTTAAAAAAACGAAGGGAGTATTCGAAAACGTATACAAAAATTAAAATTTAAAAAGAATCATAATTAATGCGCTTGGCAGAGTTAGCAAAGTAGCTTGTCTATTTATTGTGAGGTTTTTTTTTTTTTTTTTTGTTTTTTGTTTTTTTATCAGGCAAACACAACACACTAACACACACACGCACCGGGGATGACTCGAACCTCCAACCTCTTGGATTGGAGGGGAAGCGTCCAATATTTTGAATACAACCAATTAATTGATGTTCTCATTATAGAAGTATCCAATATTTGAATTTATGCTAAAAGATACTTTAAGCGTTAAATAGAACATGCATGCATGAGTTATATGTAACATACATGTAAAAAAGATTATGATTTCGGTGATTGCAGAACTGGTAAAAACCATTAATGTTCCCTCATCATTCCAACCTGCTGCTTCCATGGAACATCTTCAAGGCCATTTCAAGCTCGGACTAGGCCAACCACAGGTAATTAATCTCCATTTATATATGAAGAATACACCTACAATATTTATTAACTGATCTTCACATTCACACACACACACACACGTGTGTATGTATAGATATATTATATTGGGACAACTCTTAAAATAGACACTTTGATATAACAAACCAAAATATTAGTTATTTATATAAAAAATACAAAAACTAGTCGCTCTTACCAAATACATGAATACATAATATGCGACTCATGTATTTGTGAAAATTAACCTTGAATACACGAATACATGAATACATGAATACACGACTCATGTATTCGTAAAAATTAACTATTGAATACACAAATACACAAATACATGAATACACGACTCATGTATTCGTGAAAATTAACCTTGAATTCATGAGTGACTAATATTTGTGTTTTTTATATGAGTGGCTAGTATTTATGTTTTTTATATGAGTACCTAGTATTTTGGTTTACTATATCAAAGTGACTACTTTTAGGGATTAACTCTATTATATTCATGAGCAGAGCATTATTGGACGATACATGCAGGTTTGCGCTCAATATCCTTATAAAGAAGAGCAGTTGTATGGTGTATATCCAGTTCAAATCGAGGTTTGTGTCTTCTTTCTCCATCAGAAGCTAGGCTTTACTTTTGAGAATTTATCGATACCTTAATGTTGGAAGAGATGGACAATAACATGAAGATAAAGCTAATCAAAACACGATTAATAATGTGAAAGAAGTTATAAAAAAAAAAAATGTGTAATATTGGACAAAATTTGATGATCCGCTCAAATTGGAGTAGCTACGATGCACGTGTTTTTCAGGGACAACGTATGATGGTGCCGTTGAGCACAGGCATCAACGGAGGAGGGCCGATTTTCGTGAATGCGAAGCAGTACAATGCGATAGTGAGGCGCAGACTGTCGCGCGCCAAGGTCGAATCAAAGATTAACGAAGAGATGAAAACCCGCAAGGTGCGTGATATATAATTTGGTTTGCCTGTTATATCCATCATATATATATTCGTACAGATTTTGATGTGTACGTACCTATAATATCCTTAATTTACTTATTTTATATATATTGAAATATATCAATGAAACAAGCAACTAGTATAAAGTACTCCCTCTGTCACACTAGCTAATTTTAATCCAACTGTGTCTATTATAAATATTTAAATAGTTCTTTAAAATGAGATCACACGGAGAGAGTATTAATTAAACAGCTACGTACATGTGTTGGTTATTCATTAATCCATTGATTGTGCAGCCGTATATGCACCTGTCTCGCCACCTCCACGCAGTCCGGCGGCAGCGGGGCAGTGGTGGCCGCTTCCTCCGCACGAAGAGCGAGAAGGCTGACGTACATCCAGTGCAGTACTCCGGTTCCGGTAGTAGCAGCAGCAGTTCTACTAGCTACCTCTATCATCACTTTGAGTTGGGAGATGTTGGCAATTATCTCAAAGTCTGAGGGTAATCAAGTAAATTACCTGGGCAACTCATTCTTGGCTAAAATCATCGGAACAAACGTTGTGTGAAACTTGTAATAATAAAGGTTTGGAGAAGTTGGATTAATTTCCTTTCCAGTTTGTTGGAATACGGCACGTGGAGACGTCGTCGTTTCTTATTGATGTCCTGTAATTTGTTTACCTACTTTCGTGTGTGAGACTTCAATTCCTCTCCATGTGAACATATGGAACTTGCGTTCTGAAATTATATTTCATTTGGTAATAACAGATAGTAATACTCCGTCCGTCATCTTGATACGAGACGGAGTCATAGATATCCGTTATTTATTTAGTACTAGCAGGGATCACGTGCGTTGCACGTAAATCATTTTTTAACAAATTTTTTTAATAAAAATAGAGCAAAAATAATAACTTTCATAAATTATACTATTTATATCACATAAATTTTATTTAAGAAAAATTAAATCGGATGCTACTGATAGGAGATAGTTTTGGATTTTGATATATAACTTTTGAATGTATAATGAATTATAGATAATAGAAACAAAAAACAATTGGTAAAGCATGAAAGATAAATGCAAAATGACAATAGTAATTGACATGAATATTGCATTCCATCTTAATATTTACAGGAAGTCCAATATTACCAATTTCTTTCTTCGAAAATTCTCCGTCTCATAACTCTCGATCTCTCTCTCTCTTTCTAAAACTTCTCTTTTTCCTTTAAATGTTTAATCTCTAAAAGTTTTCACTTTCTAAAATATTTTTGTCTCATCACTTTTTTTTTTTCAACATACTGTTTCACTTGTCACCTTTTTTATCTAATTTTTTTCTTATCATCACTTCTTTACTTAATTTTTTTCCCCCTCTCATCACTTTGTCTCTCTAATTTTTTTGTCATCACTTCTTCTCTTCATGTATTTATTCTCTGATCAAGGAATATAAAGGCTTTATAGATTAAATAATATAGTTTTAATTTCAGAACATGCAATTACAATTTGAAATAAATAAATAAGATTAAATTCCTATTTTATTCCTTCTTCATAACAAGCATAGGAATCAAGTATTCATTCTTAATTACTCTCATTTTTCATTTCTACCTCATTTCATTTCATTATACCAAGCACATCTGAGATATAAGTTTATCCATTGTCTCATCATTAACAACCCTATTTTCCTTTCTATTTATAAAGAGCGTATTTAAATTGAATTTTATAAACTCATGTAAAATCATTTGGCCTTGTGAATTAATGCTTGTTTAAATCATAAGTCTTTTAAGATTTTGTTATATCTTATATGGTTAACTAAAAAAAAAAAATATACTGTATTTGACTGTACAACCGGTTGCGTTGATGATATATGCTCAAAATTTCCTACACATAACATTGAAACTTCATCAAATATTATATTGGGACTTATTCTACACTTTATATCGAACAGAACTTATGAGATGTGTAATAGTATTGCCTTTTATTTTGCAACATTATACTCTGTAATACAGTACTTAAGTTGAGACAAAGGATACCATGTGTATTAATTCTTTCTTGTTTGACTCTATTAGTTTCAGAACAATTGTTCATCTCTTTGCTCTTAAATAATTTTTCCATACTTGTCAAAATTATAAATCTTGTAAAGATTTTATTAGAATTTTAAAATAGGCAATGCTAAAAAAAAGAAAAAAAAAAGAAGAAAAACACGCTATTTGGCTATACACAACCGATTAAATTTTAGTTTTTTTTATAAGAAACACATTTAGTGATCCATCTATAAGAACTATAATTATAGAGATGGTTTTTATAAAATAATGATATATAACTATATATATACCTATTATAAAGCACTTAAGACCCTCTATCCCAATTGTTGTATACTAATCGTATCACAAATTTAATTTTTTCAAATTTATGTATTTGTTTTTTCAATTTCAATATCTTATAATTTAGTATAATTTTACAATTATATATATTTTTAATTTTATTTAAATCTTATTAGTTAAAATATGGTCGATAAATGTAAAATTAGGGTATGATTTTATGATATCAATTTTTATTTATAATATATTAAATATAATTATATGTAATATATCAATTTTTATTTTATGATAATAAATAATACAAAAGTAGTGAAAAATTAATGACAGAGGATTAATAGGGATACCATCTAACCCCTATTGTAGACGTAATTAACGTAAAGTGTATTTGGAGATGAGTAATAATTTAGATTATAGTTACGTAATGGAAGAAGAATCCAATGTTATTTATAATATCTCCAATTACATTATAACCGTGAATTAATTATATAGTGGGGATATATATGGAAAATCAAATTTGTAAACAACACACTTATAATAGGGTATAGATTATTAGGAATATTGTATTAAATTGAGTCGAGCGTATTATAAGCTCCGTTGCGGGTTTTCTTGTTGGTTCTTCCTGTATCGCAAAAGAGAGTCGAATTAACCTTAGAATGTCTAGTATAAATAGGTATGTTTTATTATAAAATATATCCATCGAGGATTATTCCAAAATTTCTTTCTTTTTATTTTGTCAAGATATTTTCTTCTTCTGTAAGCTTCATCTTTCCTAAACTCTAGAAGGGTTTGCGCACGCATCTACTGTGTTTCAGCCGTCCAAGTTCCTTCTCCCATCGATCGATTTCCCGTCGATCATCTTTGATACAAGAGACTTGTATCAATTGGTGCTTTCATTGTTGTGAACCACATGACGGCGGCGCCACCTCCTTAGTGCACCCAACCGGCAATCGCAGCGGGACTTTCATCGCCGGCGCAGATCACTTTCCAGGCCTCCAAATCGCTATCACCGCCGTCTGCAACGGCGCAAATCTCCATGGATTCGCTCTTCTCCATGCTGCGCCGCATAGAGGCTCATCTCGATGCGACCGAGCAACGATGGTCTATGTCGCACACGCCGCCTCGACCCGAACCAGATCCTCCGTATAGCATGCCTTCTTCATGGCCTTTACCGGCGTGGGTTCCGGGTGAGATTTCTACCCCTGCTGATGTTGTTATGGTGCCTTCTCTCCATACTCCATTGGCGGTCGTCTCCAACACCATGGGGCCACCGGACTTTTCACCTGCTTCTTGGTACGTTCTTGGTACGGATCAGCAGCTTATGGGCCCGTACACATTAGCTGTGCTATAAGAGTATCACTCGTGGGGTTACTTGCACGAGCGTACGCTTATTTGGGCTGATGGGTGCCGTGATTGGCAACCATTGTCATCCGTTCTTTGGTTCTCAATCGAGTCTCCGTAATATGCAGCATATAGTTTTCATCAGTATCCTAACTATAGCCAAGACTCAAATCCAACCTATAGTTCTACGCATGCGGTTGCACCAGCTCCTTCTGTCGTGATGGGCGCCAACCACAGCCACAACGATCTAGCTCTCTCCGACTCGGAATCCGAATCTGATGACTCATCCCTTGACGATGTTACTTCTGGGGGCAATCCCTATACCTCGAAGCTTTCATCAATGGCGTCGATTGTTCCGAGTGAACCTAGCCCTGATTTCGTGCACAAGACGTTGTCGGGAGCCTTCAGCGTACAACATTCGAGTTTTTCTACATGGTTTTGCCGACATTCAAGAGTACTGCATCAACGGCATACCGGTTTGGTGTACTTCATTGCCCTCCGAGTTCGCCGGCGTCGGCCCGCTCCGGACTGTGGAGGACACCGTTGAGGACTCTATCGATTCCTTCTGCAATTACCGTGAATTGTCAGTTTGGGGTCACCATTTTGTTTGTATGCGCACGTTCCATTCATCATTCCGTCAAGAGGGGGAATTGGATAAGCATGGCGCGCTTAAGTACATCATGGCAGGGGTTGCTACGCGTTGTCTTTCCCTCCTTGGGGACAAGGAGGATTTTTAAGGGAGGGAGAGTTGATACGAGTATATCCCCAATAGTTTCATAGATATCCGTTATTTATTTAGTATTTATTAGGAATATTGTATTAACTTGAGTCGAGCGTATTATAAGCTCCGTTGCGGGTTTTCTTTGTTGGTTCTTTCCCGTATCGCAAAAGAGAGTCGAATTAACCTTAGAATGTCTAGTATAAATAGGTATGTTTTATTATGAAATATATCCATCGAGGATTATTCCAAAATTTCTTTCTTTTTATTTTGTCAAGATATTTTCTTCTTCTGTAAGCTTCATCTTTCCTAAACTCTAGAAGGGTTTGCGCACGCATCTACTGTGTTTCAGCCGTCCAAGTTCCTTCTCCCATCGATCGATTTCCCGTCGATCATCTTTGATACAAGAGACTTGTATCACATCTCTTTGCACAAAATTTTCTTTTCGATACGTCCCCAAATAATTTGCATTTTCTTTTTTTGGACAATGTTAGAATTATTCTGGATGCAGATTCGTGGAAACAATGAAGAAGAAGGTAAGAGAAAGAGACGAGAAGAGGGAAAAAGAGAAGATTGAAAATTAGATCTGTATCTATAATTATATTATTCGTAGTATAGAGAAATGATATACTAGTCACCTTCCGTAGGCACTATTTATATTTTGGTCATTTTATCATGATTTTTTCTTATTTTTGAGTGATCTTTATTCTAATACCTAAAAAAAACTATTAATAAGATCATTAAATTCACAAATTAAATAAAAATCAAATATCGATTTTTTTTTATCTCTTAAATTTCAAAGAAATGAATCAAACGAACAATCTATGTTTGATTTTCATGTGATTTGTGAATATGATGATGCTCTCAATATTGGTGTGTTTTTTTGTTTTTTGTTTTTTTTTAATGTATTAGAATAAAGATCAATGAAAAGATAAGAAAAAAAGGTTTTGCAGTTTTAAAAAATAAAGAAAAAGGTAAGTAGAAGTTTTTCTTGTGGGCTGTAGTAGTGAGGTCCGACAATTGTATTTGGGCTTTGGCCCCTACAAGGAAGGAGAGGCTTGAAATTTTATGTCTTTGAAATTTAATGATTTTAATATTAATTTATAAGATATTAGAATATAAATATAAAATAATTAAAAAAATCGAACAATATAATACTAAAGTGAGCAAATGGGCGACGAGTGCTCACAAAAATGCCTACGAATAAGGTATAATAACTTATCATTTCTTTTATCAAGAAAGTTTTGCAGATTTCAAAAATAAAGAAAAGGTAAAGTAAGAGGTTTTTCTTGTGGGCTGTAGTGAGGCCCGACAATTGTATTTGAGGCTGGCCCGTATGAGGAAGGCGAGGCTTTTTAGATTGCACAGCAAGAGAGAGAGGGGCACGTGGAATGGTGAAGGCGCACGAGCACCGGACTTTAAATGTCGAGCCGTCTGCTTCCCAACCCCTTCACCCATGGCTATAACTACCGTCTTCTAACGCACCTTCCCTTCCTCGCCTTTCCTCAACCCAACTTTCTTCGGATCTCCAATTTCACTTCTATGTCCTACCGCCCTAACTCCCAAGGCGGTCGTCGCGGCCGCGGCGGCGGTCGAGGAGGTGGCGCCGGCAGAGGCAGAGGTGGACGTGGAGGTGGAGGCCGTGGTGAGCAGCGCTGGTGGGATCCTGCATGGAGAGCTGAGCGCCTGGGCCAGATGGCTGCTGAGGTAGCCTTTTTTATTTTTATTTTAGGGATTATGGAGAAGTAATTGCAGAATTAGCATTTAATTTTGCGCAGTTAAGATGGGAGTGAGCAGTCTTGGGTGCAATAACATGAATAGATTAACTGATGAACTTATGTTACTTACAGAGAACGTTGAAATGATCGGTTCTATTTTAATTCAAAAGCTGGTAATAGCTAGCTTTATCCAGGCAATTTACTGGTTTGGAGCTTGAATTTGTAATTTCGGCTTCTGTCTCTGACGAGCTAGGAATTATTATAATGAGAATTGTAGGTAGATGTTTGAAATTTCTTGTCGATTACAATCCTCTCATGAAAAGTTGTTTTCTTTGAGGTAACTGCTGCTGTGCTGCATACAACTAGTGTTGGTTTTTTTGGCTTGCATGCCCGTAACTATAGATGATGATCAAAATGAATGCTGAACAACAATAGACTAAGTACTAGTAACATAAGTATTCTTTATATCTTGTATAAATAGATGTGCTTGTCTACTTTAGTTTTGCATTTCAATTTACACATGATTATCAGGAATACAGAATGTATGCTGAGCAATTGTAGAATAAATGCTGAATAAATATATGCTTGTCTACCTTGGTATGCTAAGAGGGGTTTGCATGACTGTAGAAAGAGCCAATGGATCATAATGAATGGTGGGGGAAAATGGAACAGATGAAGACTGGAAATGAGCAGGAGATGGTAATAAGGCGAAACTTCAGCCGAGATGATCAGCAAATTTTGGCTGATATGGCTTATCAGCTGGGTCTGCACTTGTAAGTTCTTTTTATCTCTGTAGTATTTTGCATACTGCATTTCTTGACGAAGAGTTGCTGGTGACACATCTACTCTTTAACTTTCCTGACCATTACTTTTTGAATTTATCTTTCTAGCCTGGTGTGGTATTTTGTACTAGAATTAGTTCAAAGGAATTTCATATTTATAATAAACTAATCTTGAATTGAGAGGCTTCAAATTAAGGTCTGATTGTTTAAATGCATGGCTGTCATGCACACAATAATTTATGAGCTAAACATGGCAATCAAGTTCATGGAAATCCAATAGTCGAGCAACTAAGTTTATGAATTTTACTGATTGATTTAGCGGGGAATAAATACGGGTTTAGAATTGAATTATGCTAGATTGTTTTTTGGCCTCCAAAGTATGATGGCAATGCAAATTTATTTTTTCTGTCAATTGTCACGAAAATTATTCAACTCTTCTGATTCCACCCAGAGGCATTGTTGGTGAATGCAAATTATGGAATATTTCTAGCATATTCGTCTGGTACCGGGACTGGGATTGCAACTACAGAAAATGGAATAGTTATGATTGCATGGTAAAAACATTGAAAAGCCATCATAGTTCGCATGATAAAAGATACTCTTGGAATTAACTACCTTTATCTATCATATATGGAAATTTATAATAAATTATATATATTCTTAGTAGGAGTCTGTTATTCAATCGTGTACTTTGAAATGTGTTTATTCCCTCCTGAAGCACTTATCATGTGGTTTTAACTGACTGTTTGATTTATGGTTTGTATTTTTGGAAAGAAAGTCATGCATATAATAAAGGAAAGGCACTTGCTGTGAGTAAAGTCCCATTGCCTGATTACCGTGCAGATCTTGATGAACAGCATGGTTCCACTAAGAAAGAGGTATTTCTCTTCAATTTGTGAAGGAATAAAAACTCTCTACTTGCTAATGCTGCAACATATGACATATTTCATCTCTCCTTTGGGATTTCAATCAGATAAAAATGTCCACAGAGATTGAGGAAAGAGTTGAACATCTATTAAAAAGCTCAAATGGGACAGATTTAGTTGAGAACAGTTCTTCAACATCTTCTGGGTCTGCGGCAATTCAATCCAAACCTGCTGAAAAGGAGAGGGCAGCATCACTACCAGACAATGATACTGATTTCGAGAGACTTAGTATGGAATTGAAATGGAAGCAGGAAAAGATGAGGGTATATATGCCTTGATAGATTGAAGTTGTTGATTTTTATGTTTGTTATATAGTTTGCTTTGCTAATGCTGATTTTCTCCCGACTTGTAGGGGGATGATAGTATAAAGGCAATGCTAGCATTTAGAGAAAAGTTGCCTGCATTTAAAGTTAAACCAGAATTCTTGAAAGCTGTCGCAAGTAATCAGGTTGATAATTTCTTCATGTTAATTGTTTCAATATGGCATATCATGCCTCAGATCCAGTGCTCTGCTAAACTTCAGTGTCTATTCTATTTGTACATTAGTATGTCTCTTTCTTTTTTTATCAACTTCTTCCTGTTTTGTCCTCTTTTTCCTTTGCGCTCTATCATCTTGTGCTCCTCTTCTTTCATCGGTCATCTTTCACTCATATCTTTCGTTGCGTCCTTTTACAGTTTTATTTCATTATTCTTTTTTGTCTACTGCTGTATATTTCTATTCATGATTTAAGATATACTATTAAATTATGTTCGAAATAAAACTATATCTTTCTATTTGAATTCAAGGGATTTCTTCAATTTTTTTAGATGTTCTAATGTATGGAGGTAAGTGTTTTTATACTTAGGTACTTGCTTAATATGATGCTTTAATAACTCATTTATGTACCTTTTCCTTTTGAGGAACCTTGTTACTACGGCTGGCTTTTAAATAACTTATAGCCCTTCCCGACAACTTTTATTGATAGAAAGAACACATTGTTCAATCTTCTCAGTAAATATTCTGACTGGTCTGATGCATCTTATTGGTATTTTGGCATATATGCAGGTGCTGGTAGTGTCAGGAGAGACTGGTTGTGGTAAAACCACCCAGCTTCCTCAATTTATTCTGGAAGAGGAGATATCATCTCTACGAGGTGCTAGCTGTAATATAATATGCACTCAACCTCGTAGAATATCAGCAATATCAGTTGCAGCTCGAATATCTGCTGAAAGAGGTGAAGAGCTTGGTGAAACTGTAGGTTATCAGATTCGTCTTGAGTCAAATCGGTCAGCTCAAACAAAATTGCTCTTTTGCACGACTGGGGTGTTACTTCGACAGCTGGTACTGCTACTTTTTGGGCATCTCAATAAACTAGTCTTGTGCCAGATTCTCAGGCTACTTTATTTTGCACGGAGATTCAGGATGTCATTTATTTTGCCTTCCTTGGTACAGGTGCAGGACCCAGATTTAACTGGAATTACTCATTTGCTGGTGGATGAAATTCATGAAAGAGGAATGAATGAAGACTTCCTATTAATAATATTGAGAGATATCCTTCCTCGCCGACCCAACCTCCGTGTGATTCTTATGAGTGCCACTATCAATGCAGAGTTATTTTCCAAATACTTTGGAAATGCTCCCACTATTCATATTCCTGTATGTAAAGTCTTAGGTGTGAAGATAGTTGTTGCAATATATATCGTATTATGCCCTTTGATTTTTAGTTATTTTCATCTTTCCCTTCAGGGATTGACATTTCCTGTTAAGGAATTTTATTTAGAAGATGTGTTGGAGAAGACTCGTTATACTATCGAACCAGAGTCTGGAAATTTACCAAGAAATTCTAGAAGAGGCCGTCGGCAACAGAGTCTCAAAAGGATCCTTTGACCGAATTATTTGAGGTTTGCTTTGTCCTCACTACTCCTTAATTTTCTAGCAAATGAAGTCTTACTAAATATTTCTTGCGAGAAGCATAATATACCCGGAGGAAAAGAGTCAATTTAATTTCTATGTATACCTAAGCTACATAACCCTATGTTTAGATTATTCAAAAAATATGTCGATGGGTTATTTGAATAATATGCCAACTTATCCATATAATACTCTTGATATTTTCTAATCTATGCTTAAATTGAGAAAAACATTTATGCTTACACAGTTTAGCTCTAATTGTTTTATTAGCTTATAAGTTTATTGTGGCAGGTAGTAGTAAATAAACATCATATATATTCTACAATGCACAACTTAGTGGAAATTCTAATCGCATGCTTGGATGTGGTTACGGAGGCATCTGTATTCAATGATAGCCAATGCGTTTGTTTCCAAACATATTTTAAGGGTTCTTTCTTACCTTGGTTAAACATAAAGGATTTATTTTACATGTTTCCCTTAACCAAATAACCCGTTGTTAGGACCGGGAAAAATAAAAACAGAAAGAAAGAACACCCACGGTAGAACCGTGATCAACCTTAGGCTCAAAATACGATACTAAAATAATAATTCTCCAAAACCCTAGATAACAATACTTATAATACTCCCAACCCTAATCTACCATAATTAAATAATATCCTACCATAATTAAACTTAATCAAATTCTAATCTAGAAACAATCATATAAACACTAGAAATAATAAAATAGAAAACAAGGATAACAAATAAACCAGGCCCGTAAGGCATAAGCCCGTTCTCGGCGATTAACCCCTTCCATCCCGCTCTCTAACAATTCCTTCCCCCTTCGAAACAACCTTGTCCTCAAGGTTGAAATCGGGAAATTGTTGCTGAAATGGCTCCTCCAACCAAGTGGCATCATCCCTCCGGAAACGTTCCGGTTGTTTTGCGGATTGCCCAATCATCAAACTACTCTGATGGTTGACACTCGTATTCTGAGCCAGCCCGGTGGAAAAAAATGGCCTAGAATAAGCAGTTGGCCATGGGTTTGAATTGTTTAGCCCCTTGCTTGTGTGTTCCCCAGATTGTATGGCCAGGTTCCCTCAACATCTCTCGCCAATTCCATTGTTGTTTCCAAATCAGATGGTTGGAGCAACCTTAACAGTCCACAAACGGATTCCTCCAGCCCCTTCATGAAAAGACTGAGGTAATGCTCGTCACCTAACCCCGGAACCTGGTACGCCATCTGAACAAATAAGGTGATGTACTCGTCAACAGTCCCCGTCTGTTTCACATCTGCCAATCGCTCAAATCGATTCCCCATGAATCGGGTATCGAACCTCGCTACCAACACATGCGAAAATTCATCCCACATTATTTATTTCTGGCTTACGAGAACGAAGCCAGGTAACCCAAAACAGGCCGATTGTTCCATAGCAACCACCGCTAGCGCCACCTTCTGCCCCGCACCTGTCCTGTGCATCTCGAACTGTTGATTGGCATGGGCCAACCACCCAATCGGATCAGCGCCATTGAAGGTTGGCAGCTGCACCGTCGCTGCCTGCAGGGAATTCACCAACAGCTTGTTCCCCTCCGCATCCTTTGGCGTCGCTTCAAACACAGGGAACTTCTCGATCGTTTTCGAAATCACCTATCAAAGTTGCAGCAATCTCCTCCAACGACTTCTTCATCTCAGCTTGATCAGACTCCAGCTTGTCCAATCGTTCTTCGGTTGTGCGCGTCATCGTCTCGGTGGGAACAGGATCCGGCAAGGTCGGACCGATTGTTAGGAGCGGGAAAAATAAAAACAGGAAGAAAGAACACCCACGGTAGAACCGTGATCAGCCTTAGGCTCAAAATACGATACTTCAATAATAATTCTCCAAAACCCTAGATAACAATACTTATAATACTCCCAACCCTAATCCTACCATAATTAAAATATATCCTACCATAATTAAACTTAATCAAATCCTAATCTAGAAACAATCGGATAAACACTAGAAATAATAAAATAGAAAACAAGGATAACAAATAAACCAGGCCCGTAAGGTCTAAGCCCGTTCTCGGCGATTAACCCTCTCCATCCCGCTCTCTAACACCTGTATTTTAAGGAGAAAAAAAGTTTAATTCGTGATTTTGCTGGAAAATATGAATGCGCAGCAGAAATGAATTCTTAAACTTTATATAAGGAAACACAACTTCTTATGATCATATAAAGTTATTCCTTAAGTCGTGAAACCCCATTTAAAAGAATTTTAAGATGTAGAAAACATGGATGATGAATATAATATATATATGACTTACTCCACTAAATTCTTGCATTTTATTGGTGGCACGGGTGTTGAGATTGAATGAAAGTGGTGGGCCATGAGTGGTCTTTTGTGTAAATAAGATAATAGATTGAGGTGAAGATTATGAGGTCATTTCTAAAAATAGAAAATGCCATTTTTGGTGGACGTCCCAAATCGGAATTATATCGATAAATTTGGTGGACGGAGGGAGTATAATTTATCCATTGGTGAACTTTTCGAAGTAAACTTTAAAAGTCATGTATAAATGTTGGTAGATCAAAGTATTTTAAGGTGAACTTAACTCAGAACAAAATCCTTGAAGGGAAACATACATAATGAAAGTCTAACCAGACAGAAAAACTTAATTTTCCTTGTCTCATTTCCTCTACCCCAGCTTCAAGCCAACTGACGTTATAGATTGGAAATTGAGTATATTATAATTACACTCAGGCCTCGTGAATAACTACATACATTTATGTATGTAAATCACGGCAACAATGTATTCCATTTTCCATTTATAAATACCTTCTAGTGTAGGTGCCATGTTGTGGCTTTCCCTAAGAGCAACTTGAGTTTCCTGATATACATCAGATATCCTTGTATATGTATTGTACACAATATTCAAGGTATTGCATTGAGTGTTTTCACCATGTAAAATAGCTCTTTTAATAAACATGAATGATATATAACATCAAGAATTTCCACCTTTTAAAATGAAAAAAAGCACTTTGAGAACTTGGGTTTGAGTCCATTCAATAGTTTTAGTCTCGTAATACTAGAACACATAGGAAATTCCAATACTTTAGGACTTCGTTTTAAGTTAAAAAATCATAGTATTATATTATTCCTCGAGTCCTTTCTTGTTGAAAAACTTTTAGGGTTAGAATACTGAAAGTCTAAAACTTTTAGGACTGCAATTAAAAAACTTTTGGGGTGTGAATCTGGCCCCATTTTTTTTGGTTTTGTTATGTTTCAACTAATGTGATACAGATAAAATTAGTCCTGTCCCGTGACTAAGTTTCTGTATGCATTACCATGTTAACATGAGATTACTATTGAAACATAGTTTTTCCAGACCTATCATGCTGCAACTTTTGTCCACAAACTCCTATATCTTACCCGATACAAGTTTAACTTCCTCACCAGGATGCGGATATTGATGCGCTCTACAAATCATACAGTGCAAGCACCAGGCAGTCTCTCGAAGCATGGTCTGGTTCTCAGCTGGATTTGGGCATTGTACGTATCTAAGTGTATTTAAACTCTGCACATACATAATGGGGCAAGTTAAATGAAATGGTTCAATATGGAGCGGGAAAATATGGACACCTTGTGCCTCCAAGTACAGCAAGTTTGCTGCCGTATCTTGTGGGGATAATCGTCCAAAAAAATTATTACTCCGTATTAGTTTAAAGATATCTTCCTTTGTCATCAGAGAGGGAACTTTAGAAGCTTATTTTTGTATTAATTTGTTACAGGTGGAAGCGACTATTGAGCATATCTGTCGCCATGAAGGTACTGGAGCAATTCTTGTCTTCCTTACTGGTTGGGATGATATTTCCAAGCTCCTTGATAAACTCAGAGCAAATATTTTTGTCAGAGACCCAAATAAGTTTTTAATTCTTCCTCTTCATGGTTCAATGCCTACAATCAATCAGCGTGAAATTTTTGATCGTCCACCCCCTAATGTTCGGTAACCATCTATACCTTTTATTTATTTTTTACATTACATTATTATTGCTAAAACAAATGGGTCAATTTGTCAAGTTCCGCAATGTGGCGATATTGAAACACACCTTAAGTCCATTCTTTCTCCTCTTTCCGTCTTCAGTTAGCTAGAATTTTGTATGGCTGTCCACGGTTCCTTATTTTTAAATTTCAACTTCAGACTTCTTTTTTGTTAACTAGAAATACTTTAGTTTAATCTGAAAACATAACCCCAAAACAGTATTGAACGCACACAAATGTGACTTGATTGATGATCTATGGGTAGTTTGATAAAACTTGCGCTATTTTTATGGTGCTACCATTACACTACATGTGCCCCCTTTCTTCTGTTCTTGTTACTTGTTGGTCATAGAATGGTGAAAAAGTATCTCAAATATTCAAAATGGACTTTTATAGTTCTAGCTAGACTGATAGCCTGATTTATGCTTCATTACATCCAGGCATTCTAAGATATCTCAAAATAATGTATTTTTTTTCATACTTATCCTGCAGAAAGATTGTGCTAGCAACCAACATTGCTGAGAGTAGTATTACCATAGATGATGTTGTATACGTTATAGACTGCGGGAAGGCAAAGGAGACGAGTTATGATGCTCTTAATAAGCTGGCTTGTCTTTTACCTTCATGGATTTCTAAGGCATCAGCACATCAGGTATTTGACAAATAATTGTACTATCTTATTGTCCTGTGCATATCACTATTTGTTTCTGCTAGCAGTCGTTCTAGGTAAATATAAATTTTATCACTATTTTGTTTTCATCTGACTGCACTTTCCCTTCATGCTGTCTTCTGGTTTAATGCAGAGACGTGGTCGAGCTGGTCGTGTGCAACCAGGAGTTTGCTACAGATTATATCCTAAACTTATTCATGATGCTATGCCCCAGTATCAACTGCCTGAAATGCTTAGAACACCTTTGCAAGAGCTTTGCCTGCATATCAAGAGTTTGCAGCTCGGAGTAATTAGTACTTTTTTGGCCAAAGCAATTCAGCCACCTGATCCTCTATCTGTGGAAAATGCTATTGAGCTTCTTAAAACAGTTGGTGCTCTAGATGAAAGGGAAAAGCTCACTCCCCTTGGTACGTTGTGTTTCAGGCTTGTGTTGTCTTTCAGTTTGTGAATCATTCTTTTAAGCTAACTGATTATTATATACCTCAAACAATAGGACAACATCTCAGCACTTTGCCATTGGACCCAAATATTGGAAAGATGCTTCTGATGGGTTCCATTTTCCAGTGTCTCAACCCTGCACTAACAATAGCTGCTGCTCTTGCTTACCGTAGCCCGTTTGTCCTTCCATTAAATAGGAAAGAGGATGCAGAAGCTGCAAAAAGATCCTTTGCGGGTGATTCATGCAGGTTAGGCTAGAGAAGTGTTCAGAATCTGTTCACCTAAGAAACAATTTAAGAGATTGATGATTATCTGCTAATTTGGATTTTTTTCCCCCTTTGTTTCTTTTTTGGGTCCGTCTTTCTTTTTTTCTTTCTTTTTTTTTTTTTTGGGGACAGTGACCACATTGCACTTCTTAAAGCATACGAAGGATGGAAAGATGCAAAACGAAACAGAAGCGAAAAATCTTTCTGCTGGGAGAATTTTCTTTCACCAGTTACTATGCAAATGATTGAAGATATGAGATTTCAGTTTCTGGATTTACTGGCAGGGATTGGTTTTGTCAACAAATCACATGCCAAAGTACATGTTTTTACTGTCTTTTATTTCTTCCCTTTTTTCCTCTAAGGAATCGCTCTATGTCCATTTGCCCATATGAACCAAATATCAATGATAAGGAGGCCTTCCTCTAGAATTAACTGTGTTCATTCATTCACGCTATATGTTTGCAGGCGTACAATCAATACAGTGATGATATGGAGATGGTATGTGCAGTACTCTGTGCTGGGCTCTACCCAAATGTTGTGCAGTGCAAAAGAAGAGGAAAGCGAACAGCTTTCTACACCAAAGAAGTTGGGAAAGTCGACATTCATCCAGGATCCGTCAATGCCGGTGTTCACCTTTTCCCTCTTCCTTACTTGGTCTACAGTGAAAAAGTAAAAACCAGTAGCATATACCTAAGAGATTCCACCAACATATCGGATTATGCTTTGCTCATGTTTGGTGGAAATCTTCTTCCTAGCAAAAATGGTGATGGTATTGAAATGCTTGGTGGATACCTCCACTTTTCTGCCTCAAAGACTGTGATGGACTTGATCCGGGTATCTTCCACTCTATCTCTCACTCTCTCTATGCATAATCGAGATGTCATCTGAATCTGCTTCTGTGTATATTGCCAAGGACAGACTTGCTTCTTTTCCTAAAACAATAAATTATGAAACTCGTAAAATTAGTCTGCTTGAAGCTCATGAGTTGCTTATTTGACTATGAATTTGCAGAGGTTGCGCGGGGAATTAGACAGGCTTCTAACGAGGAAGATTGAGAATCCGGCACTAGATATTACGGTGGAGGGAAAAGGTGTTGTCACTGCTGTAATTGAATTGTTGCACAGTCAAGACGTGAGGTATAGATGAGATTCTCTAAACCTTCCTTGCTAATTTAATTGCATTCTGAGTTCTACATACTATTCGGCTGATGACTCGTATACCAGTGTGGAGTAAAATATGATCTTCAGAAATTTATTCAATCCATGTGCTAGTTAGAGATCGATTTTGCTTATGTTCATTTAAATAATTTCGGCATTTCTGGGCAACGGATCTTCTGTTCTCCGTATGACGTTTCATGTATTATCCAACATTATGCAGAATTTTGGTTGTTATACCTTTGGTATATCATGTAGCTGTATATGTACCAAGAGATGAAACGTGATTTGTAATGTTGTCCTTTGGCTTTAATTTTATCATATGGTAAAAGTTTACTCCAATGGAGCGATATTTCTGTGCTATGTAGGTGTTCTCATTATTGGAGATACATTATCATTCCCATTAAGTGTTCGTTTGGTTCAAGTTGGGTAACGGAAACGGAATGAAATCAAGTCAAGTAAGGGAATAGAAACAATAAGGGTTACTTTTATTGAGTGTTTGGTTCAATAGTCAAAATAGAGTCACTTGTGAGGGGGTTTCATTTCTCATTGTTTCTCCTCATTGGGGGATAACAATGTAATGGATTGAGTTACCCCCAAGTAAGGGAAATAGATAACCTATTACTCAAACTAAACAAAATGTAATGAAATCAATTATTTGATTTCCTTTCCATACTCAAAAAAACTTGACCAAACATAGGCTAGCTAAGTTCTTAGATGAATGCTTTCTTACCTGTGAGCATTCTTAATGTGTTCACGGCTGACGTGATGATGTATATTAAAAAAAATTAAACTCTATTAGAAAAATTTCTACTAGAAAAATTTATTGAGTGTACTGTCATATCATTTGTGGGTAGGGAGTTGTTAATCGGTTAATTTGTTTGAATTTATAAAGGTCAAAACGCAGTAATTTTCTTGAAACAATTGTTAAATGTTTATCTAAAAAGAAATGGTACGCGAGTATACCATGTAAGAAAGAGTACGTGGCCAAAATCAAACTTTGATCAAATTTATGAATACTATTTTGGCTGGTCTTGACTTGTTTATTCGAGAATTTCAACTTCGGCTCTAAACTTCAGTTTCAGCCTTGTTTTACGAATATATATCATTGAAAACAACTTGAACTTGAACATTCTCCTGAAACAAGAATAATCTTTGACCTATTCAATCCATTTATGCATATGCTATATTATTGTTGCTACCGATAAATATGCATGGTCAATGCATTGATTACGGACTTCTATAGTATATTCTTTTTAATGAGTTGGGGAAACTTATCATTGCTAATTAATTTTGGGTGTGATTTGTTGGGTAAGGTTAGGTTAGATAAAACGAATTAGGCCATACCCAAGTGACAGACTGAACTTAATTGTAAAAATTATTTAAAAGTTATTTTAAAACTCATTATCAAGACGCTCGAAAACGCTTGAAAAAATTGCTAAAAAAAGTGTTAACTTGAAAAGAATGAAGATAGTATAATTTTACTCACTTTAGATGGATATTGACAATTATACCCTTAATCAAATTTCATTAAAAAAAAGTAAAAAGAAAAAATAATTAAAACTAACCTAATCACCCCACCACTCCATCCGCACCAATTTATCTCTTCTCTCATATGAAAATAACGACATTTCCATCCCCATTACCTCTGCTCTGCAGCAACCAGTTGTTGCCCATCTCTGCTCAGTCCTGCCGCCACTGCTAGAGAGTAGAAACACGTCATCACCGATGAAGTCTCGCCATAGCCTCCTTAGTCTTGGAGTTGTCGGAATCGTGCCATCACGTATGAGCCCCCACTCCAAGCCCGAGTCACACCATCAACTCTCTGTGAAGTTTCCCGCTTGTCGTCATCTTCACGTCACCGACTCCCATTCCCAAACCTACGTTGTCATTGGTAATTCGCCATTAGGTGCTACCGCTTATTACCTTGCCTATCTCTGCCCGGGTCTCGCCGTTGTAGCTGGAGTTATGTCGTTGCCACTCCAAGAAGCTGATGAACATGCAGATTGAATGCATTTCAGTTTCCTAAGATCTAAATTGGATATAAAATAATAATATTATGCATATAATCAAATTGCAGAATATACGTGAAATGATATATACTTTTTGCGTGCCGAGGAGAAGGACTATAGATCTAGCATTCCGAACTGTATCCTGTTTCTCAAATTCCGAGATGTGTGGGCATCTAGGCGGATTCAGAACTTGGATCTCATACCTTTGAGGAAGAACTCGATCTCCCCTTCTTCATATGCCCTAGCCGTCACCCCCCTCTCTCTCTCTTCTCGATTATGATCAACGTAGGGTTTTGTGCACTATAGGCTTTTTTCTAGTACAAGACTTAAGCCCAAAATGCGCTTAAGTGAGAGAGGATGGCCATTTAGACCAGCTTAAGTAGCGCCTTACTTATGGCCTAAAGCCATAAGCGGCACCCCATATGAGCTCAATAAGAGCTATTGGTCTCTTACTTGTGCTATGATTCATTCCTAGGAGTATTGGGTCAGTCTAAAGACCAGTTACCATGTAGACTTTAGCCTCACCTAATTAGATTACTTGTGATTGTCCCTATAGCACTAATCTAACTTAAAGTATGATTAATTCCACTACAGAATCATCTAATGCTACTGCCATGTCCCGATTACATAGCCGGAGTTGGCCTTGCTTAGCGAGATCTTCATGTTTAAGATTGATGATATTTGTTAGTCAATTAAAGCACGCTTGAATACTCTTAATTAATTAACTTTTTATATTCCTTAAGTAGTACCCCCTAACCTTATTATTATACTCTCTCCGTCCTTTTCAAGTTATTACATTTTTTTCGGCAATTGTGGCAAGCATTTTCGAGCTTCTTGATGATGAGTTTTAAAATAACTTTTTAAAGATTTTTTTTACAGGATACTATATCCCGTAAAAGAATTTATTTAAAAAAATGTTATTTTAAAACTCATTATCAAGACACTTGAAAACGCTTGCCACAATTGCCGAAAAAAAGTGTAACAATTTGAAAAGGACGGAGGGAGTACCATTACTTGATTAGTCTGCGGACTAGGTATGATAAAATTTTTGAACTCCCTAAGGGGATATCTCAACCTATAACGGACATGGTGTCTCATTACAACTATATAGACATCATACGAGCCTGTATACCACCTAAGATAAAAGGATATAAAGTCTTTGGTCATAAAGCTTGCACTGAGTAAGTCAAAGTGACAATACATAACTTGTATGTGCCTAATAGCTTATCGTGGTTAAGATCAACTGCTAAGTCCTGAGATATATAGTTCTTCACATACTAAATATGGTTAGTATTAGAAGAATATATTTCGTTGTGATCATGTCAATACGTTCTGTTGGTACCAGAAGCGAGTTTTACACACGTAGAGAGGGGGGGGGGGGAGGAGGGTGAATACGTGTGTTAGATAAAACTTCTCTAAATTTTTACTTAACAAAAAAAACTGTGAGTTTAAAAGAGAAGCGTTTCGCTTTTGATAAAGTATAAACTTCTCAAAAGCGAACTGCTTACAAAGTTAAAAAGCGTGCAGAAATTCGGTGGCAGGTTTATACTCGCTTTTGTAAAATCTTGCTAGAGTTAAAAACAATATTGATTGCTTAGAGTGAGTGTGTGCCTTATGCAATAATCAGCTTGTAAATAAATAAAATGGAAGCAGTAAATACTTAGCTAGAAAAGCAGTAAAGACACAAGCAATTTATAGTGGTTCGGAGGTTACACTCCTACATCCACTTGTTGCCTTCACTCAACAACTCGAAATTCCTTCACTTGAAACTCGAACAACAAACACAATCAGGTCCTGGTTTTATCCTTCCTAGTGAAGTGTTTCAAGTTCGACCTTGAACTTAAAACCTTGAGATTAGAACGGGTTCTCAAGTAACATAACAAACACCTAACAACGATCTTTGTTTTTCCACTTAAGTACTTGGACTTAAGCTTCACAAACTTGGATCAAACAACAACAAACAAACACAAACTTAAACTTATAACTCAATCTAACAACAAACTACGAACGAGGGTTTGAGTTTTGTCTTTTGTGAGTTCTAAATTAGAAAATCCTTTTACAATGAAGATCACGTAAAAAGAATAAGGATTAGCCTCCTAGATTTGAAAGACTGGTTTCTAGTCTAGGGTAGAAGGGATTTAGGTGCTGCTAACTTAGAAACTTTTTAGGGTTTCTAAGGACTCAACTAAACTCTAAAGTTGCAGAACTTGGGAGATTTGAATGCTGTGAAAACTCGGAAGTTCTTGCAGTAAACTTGTGCGCGAGAGAATAGTTTCGTAAGTCTTCAACGTTGAGAATGCAGCCTTATTTATAGTGGGAGTCAGCCATCTTTCCATTAGAGAGGTTGGTGGCGCGTGCTCTTCACTTCCCTTCGGTCAAGCGACAATGCAACTTTAATGGTGAGTACACAGTGCTTTTGCAGAGTTTAGGTTTGTCTTCTTTCCGAAACAGGTAACCCTATCTCTTCACAAACTGTTGCCGCGTCTTTTAGCAAGAACATCTTATGTGCACTGTTCCGGTGACTGCCGTTGCCCAGTGGTGATCTTCCGCGTGTCCTCTGACTGCCGCACCGCATTTAATGATGTGTATGAACTGTTGCAGAGTTAGAATTTGAAATTCAAACTTCAGTTCACTTCGTCGCTTCTCGTGCTTTCTCACGAGCGCTTCATCAGTGCCGGATACTATAGACTTATCGCTTGTACTAATGTCGCTTTCTCGGAATAGCTTTGCACGAACTTGTTTTTCTTTAAGTTGCTTTTACTGTAGTCGCTTTTCATTTTCAACAAAGTGATCGCTTGTGACTTTGTGCTTCTAGCAACAGTAAAACCTTCTTCGCTTTTGTTCACTTCGATTCTCTTCGTTTTGCACTGCTTCGCTTGTGCTGAGACAAAATACACTTATAGAGTGTAGCTTCCTAACAAGTGAGCTTCTCTAATACATTGAAAATTACATGAAGCGATACTAGTATTCATAAAAAATAATAAGGGAAAGTTCTATGGGGTTTTGGAATCTAATCAAAACAAATTTTATCAAGATTAAAGCATAAATAGATTCCGCTTCCCCTTAACAAATATTCCAATAATATTTAATAAAAAATGAAAAATAATTATATTTTTTGTCAATTATTTACCAAATTATATATATATTTATTTGCCTATTTTTTTGTTTTTTTAAATTAAATTTAAATACAATACTATTTTACATTTATTTGGCTTTATTTTTTAGAATTTTTTTCCAACAATGTTTATATTGGGAAGCGAATAGATAAGCAAAGAGAACTTAAGCTTAGGAAAAAAAAACAAATAAAAAATAAATAAAAATCCGTAATAAATTCCAATCAATCAACATAATGAAAAGAAAACATAAGTTTTGATACAACTAAATAGTATATAAAAAACTATGATTAATCCTAAATAGATACATATCTATTAATCCTAAACTAGCTAGAAACTGAAACATTGACAGTTGAAATTTATACTAAATTCCAGCTACAAGTTCTCAATCATTAACCTTCAATGGATGTCACCTGCACACACAAAAGAAATATACTTCTCAACAATCAAAACGTATAAGATAATTACACAAGAGAAAAATGTTTTAGATATATATATATTATACCAATGACAGGGGCCAAGCAATCATTTCATTGAGCGTTTGGTAAAGTTTATGAAAATTGTCGTAAGGCCCAATTGCTCATCAGGCTCAATTATCAATTTTACGATTATTGCACACCAATTCTCCCCTAACATTTGTCCACCAACTTTTGTGCTCAGGTCTGTGCTGTGAATACATTCTTTAGCAATGACTTAATTAGTGAACACACTTTGTAGTGCAACATGATAGATTGGGTTATTTTCCATCAACGAATTCATACAATGATTAAGAATATAAATAGATAAAAGACGCTGAAAATCTCTCTAGATGAACTTTAAGTATTTTCTTTGAAGAATCAGGTTTTTCCTTTTGTTTAATGATGCTACCTCAGTGACGCCTTTCACCACCTCTCAGCTGCGAGCCTGCAAAACAACACCGGAGGAGCGGGGGGGGGGGGATTCCTCCGGGAAGACACTCCGATGCTCAAGTCAGTATGTGCTCGAGGGAAATAGAAATCCGCTTCAGCAAAGCTTGCAGCGGAGGTAAAATATCAGTGAAAATGCGTACCTTTTCTTGGTGAAGAAGGTTGAGTATTTATAGTAGAGTAGAAGGTAAGGACAAAAGAGTAATTTACTTTTAATTCGCAGGGTCAAATTAGTCTTTTCAGAGGAGACAAGTCAGTTAGAGAGAATATTTTAGTTATGATTAATGGTCCCCAAGGTGGTCCCCAAAGTCACGTTTTTTTCTACACTTCAGGTAAGGATCTGAAGTTAATGGGATAGTAATGACGGGGAGGTGATCTGCGCCTATTATTCCCAGATCACGGGCAAAGGGTGATCTGAGCTTGTTATGCTCTATTCACCGATAGATCAGATCTGCAGGATCTGACGGAAATTTAGCGTCTGTTTGTTTATCACTTCTGCACTTCAGATGCGCATTGGGAGCTGACAGATTGCTCCCTATCAGCTACTCCCCCCCAGGTTCCTGGAACGACTTCTGAGAGTTCCAGGTCCTGGTTAGCTTCTTCAATACGCTAAGAACGGGAAGCTTTCTTGTCAGCTGACATCTACCTCACCACACTCGAGGTGTAATGATAGCGTCACCTTGGGGAGTTGAAACACCCCTAATTTTTAGGCCCTTGATTTTTTGCGGCTTGATCTCCACTGTTCGGCTCTCCTGCTATATTCCATCATAAATAGGGGTGGTCCCATTTATTTCGCTCATCTTCTCCGGCGAGAAAGGAAGATGAATTTTTCCATGGCCGAAGATGCTTCTCTATGATGCTTTTACAGAGACGTGTCATCCATTTGAGCGAGGCTTCCTTTACCAGAAGCATTGCTATGACAGAAATTAATTGCCTTATAATCGAGGCCATTTATGCCTATGATGATCCTTTCTTGCCCATACCCATTCTTATGAATGAGCAAATGAAATTTTCTGAGGCTTATTACTTCTTTCCTTTTTCTCTTTTTTCTCTCTCTCTCTCTCTTTTTTTTTTTTTTTTGCAATCATCAGAGTGACATCTGATACATTTTATGTTATCTATATTTCCAGAAGCACTTATTGGAGTGACATCTTATTTTTGCTTCTGACAAGAAATTCTTTCATATCATGATTTTATTTCTTGAATATCTGGGTAGCATTTGCCATTTCCTGCTTCCGTAGAAGTATGGCGAGAGTGATATCTCGTACTTACTCCTGTCAACAAAATTTTCAATCGATTTTTTGACGATGATGACGATGATAACAATGATTTTTTTTTTACACCATCATGCATATGAGCCTTACTCGTATACTGTAGACATGCATGCACATATGCATCTATTTACTTAACTTTGCACATGTTGAAGTGATATATATCTATATATATATATATATATATATATATATATATATATATGTGTATCACTTATTTTTCGGATATTCGCCTCGGCATAATTGCCTTGCAAATCCTTATTGGTAGGACGAGAGTTATCTTACCATTTTCAGTAAAGGGATCTGCGATCCCTAAGCCTCTCGCCATCAGGTCCGCGTTACGCAGATCTCTTTACTGAAGGATGTACCGATTTTAAGTTCTGTATCTCCAGATCTCATGCTATGCAGATCCTCTTTTGAGGATTTGTAATTTACGAATCACCCGGTACCAGATTTGGTATTTCTCAGATCTTTTTACGTCAGATCTGTTATTGGCAAGGTTCGAGTTTCCGAATATTATTTTACACAGATCCTCTTGTGAGGGTTCTGTGATTTTCCGGACCCGTGCTTCCAGGTCCTACTTCGAACAAGTCCTTTCGTGAAGGTTCTGTGAGTTACGGGGCCCGTGTTTCTAGGTCCCCATAATCACAGATCCTTTCTTGCGAGATCCGCACCCTTACTAAAGCGTATTTCATACGCTTCGCAGCTTCCTAGGGTCGCTTCCCCTTTTCCTTTATTGGGACCCGAAACCGCCGCCACTTCTCATCATCATAACTTCTCCGCCCACGTCTCATTTATTGGCTGGACGTGCTCTTTAACTGCCAATAGTGGGTAGTTATTTTTCCCTTTCTCTTTCTTAACTTCCTCCATTTAAAAGAGAGCTAGAAAGAGAAATCAGTGCTTAGAAATTTTCCGCCATTTTCTTTTCTTCTTGAAAAGCTTTCACTGTACCCTTTCTAGGAATTGCTTCCTGCCCCTTTTCTTTTCTTCCTTCTTTCACCGTAACCAATCTTTCTCTTCAGCAAGTAGGTACCTTTCCTCTTCTTTATCTCTCCTTTTCTTTATTCGCATTAGTTTATTTCTTAGTTTTATGTTATATTTAAGCGACAAGGAAAGATGGTTTCTTCCTCTAGGTAGGGTGCCCAGGGTAAGGGTAAGAAGAAATTAGTAGAGGGCGAAGAGGAAAAAGAGGGTAGGGCTGCCGCGCAGCCACCTCTCCCTTTTGACGAATACGAACCTTCCACTGTAACTCCATACGAAGTAGGCTTAATTTTGAGTAGATTAGAAGACACTAGGGGTTTCACTATATATATTCCGGGACCTAGTGAGCGCCCTTTACTTCCTCAAGCCAATCATAAAATTTTTTGGCTTCGTCAATTGGAGGCAGGTTTGCGATTCCATGTTTCCCCCTTTTTGTCTAGTTTAGCAGCGAAATATAATATCCCTCTGAACCAATTGAACCATGCTTTTTTCCGTAAGGCTATTTTCTTCTACATATCAACCACATTATATGGTGTGGAAGATCCGGTATCCTTGTTTTTTAGGACTCATGAATTAAAACATCGCTGTATTTTTCTCCCATAGGCTGGTTTCATAAATTCTATGGCCAGTATGAGTCTATAGACAGAAAATGGCACCCTCAATATCTAACAGTAGGTGTTCCCTCCCCCAATTCCTGGAATATTCCCGATATACCTCCGTATACCGAGCCTAGGAAAGATAAACCTTCTTTTGAGAAGGTCACCGTGTTTGCATCGGAAAAGGATATTCTTCATGACCTGCTTAGAGAGTATCCAACAGGTCATGGGATGTTGAAGCCACTTCTTCTCAGTGAAGAGGAGTTGTTTTTTTTTGGTTTGAGGCCTGAGACTCCTTGGAATCCCTCTATGGGTAAATACTTCCTATTTTGGATTCGAGTGTTTTTATGCATGTGTCTTGGTTTCAATCGTGTTTCTAATTTATGGTTATCTTGCTTTTTCAGATATGTCGGCCAGATCTATTCTCCGGGAGAAGGCCAGAAAACAATTTGAGGAGCGGATGGCTGCTATGGCTGCAGCCTCTGAACAGGCTCCTCCAGCCTCTGCAGCGGCAACAGCTCCCTCTTCAACTCCCATTTCGGCTTCTGCACCCATAACGGGAATCACGACAGATCTGAGGGCTTCTGTGCCACCTCCTCCTCCTGCCTCACAGATCCCATCTTCTATAGTGCCTACAGGTCCCTTAAAGGGATTTGGGAGTGTTACCCTGCCTAAGGGATCTGTTTCTCGAGCTAGGGGAAAATCTACCTTGCCCGGGGTGACCATAAGGGAAGAGCTAACTCCTCAAGCCGTTATGTCTCCCTCCATGCGCCCCCCTCACCCCTTGGCTGCTAGGGTGGACCGTAGCCTTTCTACCTGGTCCGAGGGGGCAGTTCTTCCTTCCGATGAAGACTTGGACTTTCAGTCTTCGGAAGGGTTTTTGTCAGACTTGTTCGCTACTGCTGAGGTACCAGCTCCAACAGAGCCTAGCAGACCTTCCGTCCCACAGAAGAGACCTTCGGATTCCTCATCCTCCACGGATCCGAAAAGAAAAAAGATTTCTGCCGGTAGTGCTGACCAGAGAGTGGACATGCCAATTTCTAACATTTTATCCCCCACACCCATCTCTGCAGAACCGTCTGTCTTGGGACATCCGAGGTACTCCAGCACCTTGGCCAGGTATGCCACTGCCAACCCTTATCTGGTGGTTAACCCTCCAGAGCCAGCCGTAGTGGAAAGTCCTGCTTCTGAAGCCACGCTGGCTATGCTCCATGCCTTGCGCATGAAGGGTTTGGATGTCCCTACTGCTTCCTATAACGTTCCCGGGGTTAGCGTAAGCTTCCCTGGCACCGTTCGGGGCATCGATGGAGGCATTGCCTCTAATGTTTTGGATAACATCCCTCGTGCTGAAGATTGGAGGAATCTGAACAGATTGGCTTCTGTAGAGCTTATCCGTCAAGCCTCTGTTCACGAGATTAAGGTATTAAAAGAGAGTTTTTGACTTCAGAAATGTTCTTTCGCCACCTTCGTAAATCACGTATTTATTTAATATTTTTATTATGTATAGGCCATGGCCTTCAAATCCATGCTCTCGCTTCGAGCATTGGCATATGATCCCATGAAGGGAGATATATCCAATATGCATTCCTCTACCGAGCATCTGCAAGCAGAGGTGATGCGATTGCGGACGGCTCGCAATGAGGAACGTGCGGCCGAGGTCAAGGCTTTACAGGACCGAACGGCACATCTGGAGCGAGAGCTGGCAGATCTGAAGCAGCGGAAAGCGGAAAGGGAGAAGCTTGCCTAGGAACGGGACCTTTATTTTCAGCAACTGGAAAGGGATCTGGCTGATCAGAGGACTCGTGCTGAAGATCTTCAACGATCTTGTGACAAGGCAAAAGAGGATCTGGCCCAGGCATCTGAGAGGCATAATGATGCCATTGAGCGAGCTTGTGACAACGCCCTCAAGAAGGGTACTGAAGCGGGCCTACAGAAGGGGGTCGTTACTGGGTCCGCCGTGGGAGCACACCGTTGCAGGTCTTACCTGCTGATGACGCCCTACGGCCAGGCTTTCCTTCAAGCCTTAGTGCGGGATCTCCCAGAAGCTTTCGTTCATTCAGAAGAATTCTAGGAGAGAATGAGTGTCCCCTTGGCTTTCTGGGTTGGGGCGATCACAGAAGAGGATCTCACTCAATTGGGCCTAAAAGGCAGGATGAAAGAACTGAATATTGATAAAATCCTGGACATCCTGGAGAAGGAGACCCCAACTCTGGAATTGGATCCTTATTTCAACCCCCGCAACCCCTGGTATATGCGGGGTTTGAGATCTGCAGCCGATATACTGTATAAGCCTGAGGAGCACGAAGGTGTCCTGCCTGCTTGGGAAGAGATTCCCTTCTATCTTCTCCCTCCTCAGGCTGGGATGTATAGGCTCCTGGAGGAGGCCTTCAAAATGGTAAGTATTTATAAGAATATTATGATAAAGCATTATTTCATTATTTGTGGGCTACAAGCCTTCATTTACTTTGTCCTTCTCATGGACTTCTTTTTATTACAGGCCATGGGTAAGGAATCTCCTCTTCCCTGTTTCACCTTCTCAGGTGACTTAAAAAATTCTAACTTATACCTCCGTCTTTTGCAGACGAGAGATTTCTTGCAAGAGATCAAGGCTATACAGGCGTCGGAGGAAGTGTCTTTTCTTCGATCCCCACGCGGGATCACATTGAATGGGCTCTTGAAAAGCAGAGGAACCTTAGAGCTCAGTGGGCCCTCTGGGGAATCGGACCCAGCTCTTCAGCTCCAGTCCCCAGCTCAAACTCCCCTCACGGATCAGATGACGACCCAGACGCCCAGTCCAATGATGGCCCAGGAGGTGTCCCAGGTGTCAAGCCAGATGACGGACCAGGTGCTGGACCAGCAGAGTTCATCCCCCTCTCCGTCACAGATGCCTCAGCCTCTCCCCCTCCTATCAGATCCCGCGGATCACCTCTCTTCAGACCCGGCGGTCGAGGCTCCTGCTCGGGAAGATTTTTTAGAGATAGAGGAAGGAGTCAAACTTCTTGAGGAAGTTATGGCGGGCACTTTCACGGGAACAGCAGGGACAACCACTTCTTCAATCGAGGTTCTTCATCAGGTCATCGACTCCCCAGGTACTTTGACACTTGGCGCCGACCCGGATCTGCACGAGCAGACCCCAGATGGCGGGGATAAGTTGCAAGAGTAGGCCCTCTTTCCAAGACGTAGATGTGCCATGTCAGTGGGATTGGCTCCACTAGTACTCTTTTTTTTTTTTTTATCATGTATTACTTATATGGATTTTGTATGCCATTCGGTTGAATGTATATTTTTATTTCATTTCTCCATGCTTTATTTTCCTTTGCAAATATATTTTTTGAAAATTTTGAATCAATTTTCGTAAATAGATACTTGCTCTAGGAGTAGATGGATAGTAGGGGGGTATACCCCTACTCCCCCCCAAGTGAATTATAAGAAAACGAATGAATTATAATTCATTTCTTAAAGACAATAAAACGAAAAATATTCTATTTCATGAACTTCCATCATAACAGATAATGGGCTGGTTTTTGCATACCTTCCCTTTCTTTAAATTTATCACACTACTAGAATGCCTTAAACATAATACTTTTTCAAATTGTTGATGTTCCAGGTGAAGGAACCGATCAACGAAGAATGATTCATGCGCCCAAGGATTCGTTTTCGGTTATGATTAATTCGATTCAATCCTATCATGCTCCTATGAATTAAATACAATCATAGGGTGTTTAATCAATATACCTCTTGGTTTTCGTGTGAGAGCTTGCTTGAAGATCTTCTGATCTGTTTCCCTACTCAAATCCGATGTTGGATGGACAACATGCTACGAATTCAGCCACGGAAGAAACTTGCACACGTCGTCTCTCAGCCTTGCTGCTGCCGCCGTGCTCTCTCTCTCTCTAACACTTAAACCTAGCCTCTCTTGATTATGAGATCAATCTCTTATGTATCTAGAGGCATTAAGTGAATATATATAAGAGGAGAATGGGCTTAAGTTGCAGTTTTGGCCCGCAGACCAAAACATGGCCGCCCATCATCATCATAGACGTCCCTTACTGGATTTTGATGATGATCATGCCTTTCTTCCTTAACTGTGACCTATTGAGCTTATTGGGCCAGATCAGGGATCTACTAGCAGATAAAACTAGGCCTCCCAATGTTCTGAATTCTCTATATTCAACCCAGAATAAAATTCAAATCATAAGTATTAAAACATTCCATTAAATTAATAATACTGAACTACTTGTTTTATCCCTGTTGAGCTCAGGGCTAGTATTAGACTTAAATCACCCCCGTATTTAAGATATCTTACATCCGTTAATTAATCTAAAGATTTTGACTGCTTTTGTTAATTAACATCTTATTAAATTCCTGAGTAGTACCATTCATTCCTTATTCATCATACTAGAACTTAATCCACCTGTAGGGTTTAGTATGATAATCCTTAATGAATTCCTCAGGGGATGTAATCAACCTGTTTTACCAGGATACGGTGCTCTATTGTAGTTGCACTAAAGATCGTACTAGTTATAGTTGTTACCCAAGATACGGGTCATTTTGGATTGCAATGATTGAACCCCCAGCCATGGTAAATCAAAGTAACAGACTACAACTATACACCCTTAGTCACTCAATTAGAGTTAAGGTGTTACGTTAAATAACATTTAAGTCCCCGAAGTCTTGATTCTTCTACTTAGGTCAGAATAGAAGAATTTACCTCACCGTGATCCTATCAATATGATCAACGTACTAGCATAAACAAGTAACCAAGACAAGCTACTTATCTATTTATGCTACAGTCTATACCGATAGTTTTATCCGAAACTATCTCAACTGTGATAACTGTTTACATCTCAAGAGACACCGGCTACTACGGTCTTCCGTGATCTACTACACACCATATAGCCTATAACTTTGAGATAATGGATAGATGTTTAATGCTTAACAAACAATTCATACATAATCAGATATGAAATTGTTAGTGAAATATGGAACCACAAGTATACAAGCTAAAAGGCCTGCTGTCTAGTATACAAATTCATCAATCTCCCACTTATACTAAAGCAAACTATTAGTATACAATGTGACAATAGGCAAGTGTCTATATCTAGCATCTATTACACATCTTCTCCCACTTATACTCAAAGTTTAATTGTGTGGGAGGCTCCGCAGCCCTAATCCTTCGACATGTTTGTCAAAAACTTTGGCTGTCAAGCTCTTTGTGAATGGATCCGCCAGATTATCCGCTGAAGGGATTTTCTTTACTTCTATATCACCCCGTTGTACGAAATCTCGCACAATATGGTACTTTCTGTCAATGTGTTTACTCGCCTTGTGAGCTCTGGGTTCCTATCGCAATACACCGCGATACATTTGGGCAAACTCGGGACCAGATTTAGCTCATGAAGGAAGTTCTTGAGCCACACAGCCTCTTTTGCAGCCTCACAAGCAGCTACATACTCGGCTTCCATGGTGGAGTCTGCGATGCACTTCTGCTTCACACTCTTCCAAATGATAGCTCCACCTCCCAAGGTGAACACATAACCGGTGGTAGATTTCCTCTCATCTCGATCAGCCTGGAAGTCTGAGTCCGTATACCCTCTCGGGATCATCTCATCGGACCGGTAAGTCAGCACATAATCCCTTGTCCTCTTGATGTACTTCAAGATGTGCTTTACCGCCGTCCAATGTCCCTGACCAAGGTTAGACTGATATCTTGCCACGTATCCCACGACATAACAGATATCCGGTCTTGTACACAGCATTGCATACATGAGGCTTCCAACCGCTGAAGCATACGGTACAGCCTTCATGTCGTCTATCTCCTTTTGTGTCTTTGGACACATCTCCTTCGATAGAGCGATGCCATGCCTGAAAGGAAGAAATCCCTTCTTGGCATTTTGCATGCTGAAACGGGCGATCACAGTATCAATATATGAAGCTTGGCTTAAGCCTAACATCTTCTTCTGGCGATCTCTGATCACCTTGATCCCTAAGATGTAAGCAGCTTCTCCCAAATCCTTCATCTTGAACTGTTCAGACAACCAACCCTTTACGCCTGATAACACGTTCACATTGTCGCCAATGAGAAGTATGTCATCTACGTACAGTACTAAGATTACCACGCTTCCATCCGCACTGAAACTGTAAACACAACTCTCGTATGAACACTGAACAAATCCATAAGATTTGATCACACTATCAAAACGTATGTTCCAGGATCTCAAAGCTTGCTTAAGTCCGTACAAAGACTTCTTGAGCTTCCATATGAGATGCTCTTGGCCTTTAGACACATAACCTTCAGGTTGGCACATATAAATATGCTTATCTTTCTCAAGATAACCGTTCAAGAACGCAGTTTTGACGTCCATCTGCTAAACCTCTAGGTCTAAATGCGCTGCCATGTATAAGATAGTTCTAATGGTTTTAATCATGGCAACCGGCGAAAATGTTTCCTCATAATCTATGCCCTCACGCTGAGTGCATCCTTTCGCCACCAATCTAGATTTAAAGGCCGTAACCTTTCCATCAGAATCTCTCTTTCTCTTGTACACCCACTTGCAACCAATGGCATTCTTGCCATCTGGCAGCTCCGCAAGGTCATACACATCCATGTCTACTATGGATTCGATCTCAGCATCCATAGATTCTTGCCAAGAATCCGCATCTTCGTCCTCCATTGCCTCCTTGTAAGTCCAGGGGTCGGTATCTTCATGTTCAAGACCAGCGAGAATATCAGTGGACTCGCTTAGAAACATGAACTGATCGGGTTGACGAACAACCCTCCCACTACGACGAGGTGCCGGTGGAACTTCAGTGTCGGAAATCGGTGCAGTTACTTGTGGTACATCCTCTTGTACACTTGGTTGAGTTGGATCACTGGCTGCCTTTGCTCTCAACTCATAGAGCACAATATCACTCCTTGCCAGGTGCTTACTTATATAGTCCTCCTCTAGGAATCGGGAATTAGTGCTCATAATGACCTTCTGATCCTGAGTACAGCCACCTTTCGTTCCTTTCGGATATCCAATAAACAGCCTAACCTCAGTTCTAGAACCTAATTTATCGGCCTCCTTATTCAGCACATGTGCTGGACTTCCCCAAAGCCGAATATGACCCAAGCTGGGCTTGCGCCTTGTCCATAATTCGGAAGGAGTTTTACTTACTGATTTAGAAGGTACTAAATGGAGGAGATAACCTGCTGTTTCCAAGGCATATCCCCAAAATGAAATTGGCAGAGGTGCATAGCTCATCATCGATCTAACCATCAGTAAAAGAGTTTGATTTCTTCTCTCAGCTACGCCATTCTATTGGGGTATTCCTGTTGTAGTCAATTGGGACGTAATCCCATTTTCTGACAGATAAGTCTTGAACTCAGTGCTGAGGTACTCGCCACCACGATCAGATCGTAATGACTTGATACTTTTACCTAATCTCTTCTCCATTTCCGATTTGAACTCTTTGAACTTGTCAAAACATTCGGACTTGCGGCGAAGTAGGTAAATATAACCGTATCTTGAGTAATCGTCAATGAAAGTAGCGAAGTACTCGTAACCTCCTCGAGCTTGTGTTGACATCGGTCCACACAGATCAGAATGAATCAATTCCAATAACTCGGAAGCTCTATTTCCTTTGGCTTTGAAAGATCTAGTCACCATCTTTCCTTCCAAACAAGATTCACATGTTGGTAATGGTTCTATTTGGAATCGTTCCAAAATACCATGACTAACCAACCTTTGAATCCTCTTTTGGTTGATGTGACCCAATCGTAAATGCCAAAGATAGGTTTGATTCATTTGAGAATAACTCTTTCTCTCTTTAGGGTTTGATGATGAGATTGCATTATATGAAGAAGAAGGTGCATTTATTGGACAATTTATAGTATAGAGAGAACCAGATAATGTACCAGAAATGATAATCTCATTGTTCTTCATGATAGAAACACCACTATCAAAAACTACTGAGTAACCATCGTCATAAAGTTTCAAAACAGAAATCAAGTTTCGCCGAAACACCGGCACATATAAAACATCTCTCAAAACAAAAATAAAATGTCCAAAACTAAAATGAAAATCTCCAATTGCGACAACTGCAACTCTCGAGGCATCGCCCATGGAGATGGTAATCTCGCCCTCACTCAGCTCCCTTTTCTGCAGAAACCCCTGCAAGGTGTAACATACATGGTCAGTTGCGCCCGTATCTACTACCCAAGTCTGGGTAGAACTAGCAGCTAAACATGTTTCAGTTACAAATGAGTAAGACGTACCTCCATTCTTCTTCTTTAGAGGGCAGTCAGCCTTCCAATGCCCCGTCTTGTTGCATTTGAAGCACTTGCCTTTCTCATTTGGCTTTTTAACACCGCCGGTAGGCTTCGGTCCTTTGCTCCCACTAGTTGCCGCCGATTTCTTGCGTGGAGGCCACGCCTTCTTCTTGTTCCCACCTTTCGGTGCAGAAGAACCAGCCTTTACAGATGATAATGTCGTAGCACCTTCGTTCATCATAGCTTCAGCAGTTACGAGGTCATTAAGGAGTTCATTAGAAGTATACTCCTTTTTGTTCATGACCACATTCAGACGAAAATTCTCAAAAGATTTAGGAAGAGTATGGAGTATCATATCAATCTTGGCCTCACCCTCGATACCTCCACCTAACTCATCCAATTCATTCTGTGCGTTCATCATCTTTAGAACATGATCCCGCACAGAAGTCCCCTCCGTCATTCTAGTAGTCATGAGTTTCCTCATGGCTTCAAAACGGGCGGCCCTATCTTTCTCTCCAAAGAGTTCCTTGAGATTGAGCATAATGTTAGCCGCATTAGTGAAGCTTTTATGCTCCAATTGCATCTGGCTAGACATAGAAGTCATAATGTAGCACCTCGCCATATCATTGGCCTTGTGCCACTTCTTATGCTCGGCTCTCTCTTCCTCAGTGGACTGATCTGTCAAGGGAGCAGGTTTAGGAGTTGTGAGTACAAAGTTGTACTCTTCAGCAACAAGGACATATTCGAGATTTCTCTTCCATTCCAAATAGTTGGAACCAGTGAGAGGCTTCGAAGTAAGAACATTAACAAGCGGCCTAAAGTCATATCTGAAAATAATAAACACGTAGACACTCGTAAGAAATGAGTAAGCATAAATTCATAACGTAAATATTGTAACCTTTTGATAAACCAATATTTAATGAAACCTTCAACAGCCCAAGTAACGCCGACCGCAAGCCACGTTCGTGTGGACGTTTACGTTCTCGTTACTTGACCAGATCAAGGATCTTTAATTTTATTCTCTAGCCAACCTTATTTCCTTATGGCAAATAAAATTAATAGTTGAACCTTACTAGACCATATTAATTAAGAAAGGGACTCCGTTGGAGAGTTGTATCATAATTAATATCTAAGCTATTAACTATAATTTTAGCTTAACTTAGAAAATTCAACCATTTGCTTTAAGCTATCTTTGTTTTTAATCAAAACTCTAGAGAAATCCGTAGTTACTATTTTAAGCAAGCCACGTTAGTGTGGACGTTTACTTAAAATGGCTCCCACTACTCATTTTGATTAAAACATTTTTGTTAAGAAATCTTAACTCTAGTGAACTTATTTCGATAAAATGTGCAAGCCACGTTCGTGTGGACGTTTACACACTTTTACCGAAACTTCACATTAAGATCTAATTATGGAGGTCTTAACATTTTTTAATAAAATGTTTTTATCCGCTTAGTATTTTTCTTTCAAAAGGTTGTTGATATGCTAGATCATGTTGTCACATAACCCTAAGCATAATTTTCTAAACGCAACAAATAAAACATGCTCGCAAGAAAATTAAATCATGCTTATATTGACAATCCTAAAACATGCTCGACTATGCGCAATTTATTCAACTCGACAGGCAAAACATGCTAATTTAAATTTAAATTGCATCCATAGCATGCTTTGATAAGAAAAACGAGATAATAACAAAAATAAAACTCGCTTTTCGTGGTGTGATTACTCCTGTCTAATCTATTCTATTACAATAATAATAAAATAAATTTCGGAACAGGCTCCGGTCTTCAAAATCCATCGTCTCGATCTCCCGTTCCACCCGAAAAATAAATAAATTAATTAAATAATTTATTTTCTAATTTTTCGTTAATTTCGGGCTGAGCTGACCAGGCCGGGCCGACACCATACAGCCCGAACTCTCGCCCAAGCCCGAACTGCGTCTGATCCTGCCGAGCTCGTAACGAGCAAGCTCAAGCCGAGCTCACCCGTCGAACTCGAGCCCAGTTTGAACGCGCAGAAGGGCTGCCGAAGTGACCTCGCGCACTGTGAAGTCGTTGCCGATCTCAGCCCTTCGTCCTCCTCGCACGCTGACCACCGAACTCACAACGAGTAGACCCCGAAGCAGACCCACCTCGTCACACCCGAGCCCAGCCTTGTACGAGCAGAGGCTCAGCCGTTCACGCACAGACGCACAGGCCTGAATCGCGATTCGCGATTTGCAATCGGTCAGCTGAGGCTTCGCCGCCGATCGCCACCTCCGTTCTTCTGCTGCTGCTGTGTTGTCGCCTTGTTCAGCCGCTGCTCCTCGTCCAGACTTTCACCTCCGCCAGGATCACCGCCGTTGATCTACAGCAGATTCACGGCTGAAACCCTAAATAGGGTATTGCCGTGATTTTCCCCGCTGCCGACGATCTGCGGCGCTGCAGCTCCCGTGGTTGACTGCTGCTGTATCAAGTCCATGTCTGGGCTCTGCAGCAGCGTTCCTCGAACCACCATGCACGCCGGCGGAGTTGCTGCAGGCGTCGAACCCTAATTAGGGTTCCGCAGCAGCCCGCCATGTTTCGCTTCCGACTCCTTCAGCCCCACCATCCGCCTCCTCCAACATCAACGACCTGAACCTTGGTCTGAAACCAGGGTTCCATCATGAAGAAGAAGACGAACAGCCGCTGAATTTGTCAATCGCACGCGCTATTATCGGCGCGTGTGGCACACGTGCTGCCGTGTGCGGCGGTTGTCCGATCGGTGTTCTTCCTCGTTCTTCGTGTTCTTCGTCTCCGTACAATAGTTTACAACGAAAAACAAAATAAAATCCTAATCTAAATCGCACCTTATTTTCTCGTGATTAAAATTACAATTTAATTGCCAAACCGGCACCGAAAAACGACTAACACCACGAAAAGTGACATACGACAACATCCATCGATTAAAATCATGCATAATATGATTCGAATCAGCCATAGAGCCAAAATAAATAACCTTGGCTCTGATACCAATTGAAGGAACCGATCAACAAAGAATGATTCATGCGCCCAAGATTTCGTTTTCGGTTATGATTAATTCGATTCAATCCTATCATGCTCCTATGCATTAAATACAATCATAGGGTGTTTAATCAATATACCTCTTGGTTTTCGTGTGAGAGCTTGCTTGAAGATCTTCTGATCTGTTTCCCTGCTCAAATCCGATGTTGGATGGACAACACGCTATGAATTCAGCCACGGAAGAAACTTGCACACGTCGTCTCTCAGCCTTGCTGCTGCCGCCGTGCTCTCTCTCTCTCTAACACTTAAACCTAGCCTCTCTTGATTATGAGATCAATCTCTTATGTATCTAGAGGCATTAAGTGAATATATATAAGAGGAGAATGGGCTTAAGTTGCAGTTTTGGCCCGCAGACCAAAACATGGCCGCCCATCATCATCATAGACGTCCCTTACTGGGCTTTGATGATGATCAGTCCTTTCTTCCTTAATTGTGACCTATTGAGCTTATTGAGCCAGATCAGGGATCTACTAGCAGATAAAACTAGGCCTCCTAATGTTCTGAATTCTCTATATTCAGCCCAGAATAAAATTCAAATCATAAGTATTAAAACATTCCACTAGAGTAATAATACTGAACTACCTGTTTTATCCCTGTTGAGCTCAGGGCTAGTATTAGACTTAAATCACCCCCGTATTTAAGATATCTTACATCCGTTAATTAATCTAAAGATTTTGACTGCTTTTGTTAATTAACATCTTATTAAATTCCTGAGTAGTACCATTCATTCCTTATTCATCATACTGGAACTTAATCCACCTGCAGGGTTTAGTATGATAATCCTTAATGAATTCCTCAGGGGATGTAATCAACCTGTTTTACCAGGATACGGTGCTCTATTGTAGTTGCACTAAAGATCGTACTAGTTATAGTTGTTACCCAAGATACGGGTCATTTTGGATTGCAATGATTGAACCCCCAGCCATGGTAAATCAAAGTAACAGACTACAACTATACACCCTTAGTCACTCAATTAGAGTTAAGGTGTTACGTTAAATAACATTTAAGTCCCCAAGGTCTTGATTCTTCTACTTAGGTCAGAATAGAAGAATTCACCTCGCCGTGATCCTATCAATACGATCAATGTACTAGCATAAACAAGTAACCAAGACAAGCTACTTATCTATTTATGCTACAGTCTATACCGATAGTTTTATCCAAAACTATCTCAATTGTCATAACTGTTTATATCTCAAGAGACACCGGCTACTACGGTCTTCCGTGATCTACTACACACCATATAGCCTATAACTTTGAGATAATGGATAAATGTTTAATGCTAAACAAACAATTCATACATAATCAGGTAGGAAATTGTTAGTGAAATATGGAACCACATGTATACAAGCTAAAAGGCCTGCTGTCTAGTATACAAATCTATCACCAGGGTCTGGGCAGATCCCTTCCTTCTGCATCTCTGAGCTCATATGCTCCTCCTTTGAGTACTTTAGTAACGACATAAGGTCCTTCCCAATTAGGGTCCAGTTTTCCCGTGGGCTTGAGAGCATCTGCTCTTTTCAGCACCAGGTCTCCTTTTTCGAATCGTTGTATCTGGACTCTCTTGTTATAAGCATTCTGCACCTGTTGCTTATATCGCTCAGCTCTATTCTGAGCTTCTGTTTTGTGCTCGTCAATCAGGTCCAAATTCTCCCTGAGTAACCCCAGGTTCTGATTTTCATCATATAAGATTCGATGCGATCTTGCTTCTGCTTCTGCTGGTAACACAACTGTCGATCCATATACCAAATTGAAAGGAGACTCCCCTGTGGTTGTTCTGGGGCTAGTGCGGTAAGCCCAGAGTACTGAGTCTAGCTCGTCCGCCCAGTTCCCTCTTGCTTTTCCTAACCTGGCCTTAATTCCAGATACAATAGTTCTGTTCGTAACTTCAACTTGCCCATTGGCTTGCGGGTGGGCTACTGCCACAAAGCGCTATTGAATTCCCATTTCTTGGCACCATGCCTGCACAGATGAACCTGTGAACTGGGTTCCATTATCAGAGATGAGAGTTCTGGGAACACCAAAGCGGCAACATATGTTTTTCCAGATGAATTTTTTCATGGCCTGCTCTGTGATCTTGACTACAGCTTCAGCCTCTACCCAATTAGAGAAATAGTCAATAGCGACAATTAAGAAAACCCGTCCACCGGGTGCTGTAGGGAATTTTCCCATGATATCAATTCCCTACTTATCAAAGGGATAAGTGGAAGACATGATTCCCATCTCCTCTGCAGGTTTATGAATCAATCTGCCATTTTTTTTGGCAAGGCTCACATTTTTTTATCAATTCCTTAGCATCTTTTTCAATACTGGGCCAAAAGAATCCTGCTCTTAAGATCTTTCTAGTCAGATCCTTGAATCCCGTATGAGCACCAGCAACTCCTTCATGTATTTCTCTCAATAGGTATTCCCCTTCCGGCTCAGATAAGCATCTGAGATAAGGATGCGTGAAAGATCTTCAGTACACGAATCCTTTAAGTAGGAAGAATTTTGCCATAATCATCTTTTTACGTCTATCGACATTGGTTCCATCTTGTCCCTCAATTCTAAGGATCTGAATGATAGGTGTTCTCCAGTCTTTGATTTCTTGTATTGTGCTAATTTCTGTTAGGCCAGATCTGGTATCTGCTTGCAGTACGGTCAGATCCCCGTCCCATGCGCCTTCAATGGCACTTGCGATCCTGGCGAGTTTGTCTGCTTCTTCATTCTTTTCCCTAGGAATCTGAATGATCTCTGCCTTCGAGAATTTGGCCAGCAAAGCTTCGGCCACAGAGGCATAGGTTATCATCCTTTCCTCTTTTCTCTCGCATATTCTTAATAACTGATGCGTTACCAGTTGGGAATCAGAATAGATTTCCACTCTCTTGGCATTCATGCTTAATAGGATATGCAGAGATCTGATGAGGGCTTCATATTCAACTTCATTATTTGATGCCATAAAATTGATGATGGCGAACCGGTGTTCCTTGTTATCGGGATCAAGTATGTATATACCAGCTCCAGATCCCTCTTTGGTAACCGACCCATCCACATAGGTTCTCCACACCTTTTCTTCTCTTTCATCACCTCGGGTGGTTTCTTGCACAAAATCAGCTAAGGCCTGTGCCTTTATAGTTGTTCTAGGTTCAAACTCTACATCGTACTCACTGAGTTCTATGGCCCATTTCACCATTCGCCCAGATAGGTCTGGCTTCCCCAACACCTGCTTGAGCGGGATATTGGTTCTTACCATGACCTTATGGGATAAAAAATAAGGTCGTAACCTTCGAGCAGTGACCATTACCGCCAGTGCGGCCTTTTCTATGTCGGCATATCTTGCTTCCGGCCCTTAAATCATTTTACTTATGTAGTAAATTGGGATCTGGGCAGATCTATCTTCCTTGATAAACACTGAGCTCAAAGATTCTTCCCCTACCGCAAAGTAGAGATATAGGACCTCCTTTGGTGCTGGCTTTGTGAGCAACGGGAGAGAGACCAGATGCTTTTTGAGCTCCTCAAAAGCGTCTTGACATTGCTGAGTCCATTCAAACTGGTTACCCTTCCTTAACACCTTAAAGAAAGACAAACTTTTATCAGCTGATCTGGAAATGAACCGGCTTAAGGCTGTGATTCTGCCATTAAGTTTTTGTATTTCCTTGATGTTCCTGGGAGGAACCATCTCCAACACAGCTTGTACCTTGGCTTAATTCACCTCGATTCCTCTAGGAGTTACTACGTACCCCAAGAATTTTCCCGACTGCACCCCAAAGGCACATTTGGCAGGGTTTAGTTTTAAATGATAAAATCGAGCCATAACAAAAGCTTCCTCCAGGTCACTGATATGATCTGCAGCTTTCACACTTTTTACTAGTATGTCATCGACATAAATCTCCATATTTCTTCCAATTTGTTTTTTGAATATCTTGTCCATCATACGCTGGTATGTGGCCCCAGCATTTTTTAAGCCGAAAGGCATGCTTTGGAAACCGAAAGTTCCAACACAGACCCCAAAAGCCGCCTTATTGACGTCATCTGGGTTCATCTTCACCTAATGGTATCCTTGATATGCGTCCCTCATTGACAGTAGCTCGCATCCAGATGTGGAATCCACCATCTGATCAATTCTGGGCAAGGGATAGTGATCTTTAGGACACGCCTTGTTCAGATCCCTGAAGTCTATGCACATTCTCCACGTGCCAGTATTGCCTTTAGGCACCATAACAACGTTGGATAGACATTCTGGGAATTGTATTTCCTGTATATGTTTAGCATCCAACAGCTTCTGTATCTCTTCTTTAATGACCTGGTCTTTTTCTACCCCTAATTGTCGAAGCTTCTGCTTCACCGGCTTGACCTGGGGGTCCATGTTAAGGCTATGTAAGGCGACCTTTAGGTCTATCCCCACTAGATCAGATGATGAGAATGCGAAACATCCACATTCTTCCGTAAGCATGCTATTAATGCTTTGGCTATCGCATCTGGCATCTGTGTCCCGATGCGTGTGGTAAATCCTGTTTTATTGGGCATCAATTCCACCATCAATAGCTCCTCAGCCGGTTGAATTTGAGAATTATTTTCTGCTGCAGGTTCTACAGTCCTCATCTGTTTATCTTCAGGTCCCGCTACCCACTGGGGATCTCTCAATTCTTCCCCAGATTTTTTCTTAGCCTCACCGGCCTTCACAGATTGTATATAATATTTTCATGATAGGACCTGGTCCCCCGAGATAGATCCCACCCGGTTGCCCACCGGAAATTCATTATTAAATGGTAGGTTGATACCACTACTTGAAAATTACTGAGAGCTGTTCTTCCCAGTATTACATTATAAGCTGATTTTTGCCTCACTACCAGGAAGGTAGTTGGCCTAGAGATCTGCAAATCTCCATCTCCCAAGGTTAACATCAGCTCTATTGAGCCTAATGACATGACCAAACCCCCTGCAAAACCATGTAATGCTGTGGCCACCCCATCTAGTGGTTTATGCAAATCCAATTGCAGAAAGCAGTCCTCGAAGATTACGTTCACCCCAGCTCCCATATCTACGAATACTCATTTCACCTCATATCGTTCGATCCCTGCTGTGATAACCAGGGCATCTTCATAAGGATGAATTAGGGATCTGTCATCTTCGATCCCGAAAGATATTTCAGGGTGAGGTACTCCCCCTTCAATCTTCATCATGTCATGTTTTTCCAGCATCTGGATTTCTCTGTGATGCGCTTTGCGGCTTCTGTTGGAATCACCTCCCGTAGGTCCCCCATAGATCATAGAGATTACGCCTTTATTGGCTGCAATTTCTGTTGATGTCTCTTTTTGTGAGAATTTTCCGTCCCTTTCATCTTTATGCCTCTTGGGTTGGCCAGATTCTTTTTTGACATATTCTAATAGCTGACCCTCTTGTATGAGTTTTTCAATGGCTATCTTCAGATTACGGCACTCATTGGTAGTATGCCCATAATCATTGTGGAATTTGCAAAACTTATCGGAAGGGGGTCGCCTTGGAGGCTGGTCCCTACCTGGGGGGATCTGTACTCCTGGTTTCTTAATCACTACTTCCAACAGATCAGCTGGGGATCTAGTAAGTGGTGTGAGAGACCGTTGGAATCTTTCATTTTTCTCAAGTTTCCTTCCTTCAGGAGCCCCTCTTTTTCTATCATCAGGCTTCTTATCTTTCTTGAAGGCTACATCGGCCCACTTAGCATTCATAGCTTCTTCCATGTTTATATACTTCTGTACCCGGGATAAAAGTTCATCAAAGGTTTCAGCGGGTTTCTTCATTAATGAAGCAAAGAAGTGCCCAGGCCTCAATCCTTCTACAAAGGAATGTATTTTCAATGTGGCTCCTACACCTAGAATTTCCAGTATCGCCTTGTTAGATACAACGAATTCTTAGTGGATCTCTTAGAGCTCACAAATTGGTGTAGGGAGATTTCTCTTAAATCTTTGAATGAGTGGATCGAGTCCCTAGGCAATTGCTGAAACCACTGCTGTGCAGGGCCAGGAAGAGTGGTTAAAAATACCCTACATTTGACTCATTCAGAGTACTGATGCAATAAGCACAAGCTCTCAAATTTCATGAGATGTTCTTCAGGATCTCCTTGCCCTTTATATTCACAAGAAACTAATTTGAAGTTCTTGGGAATAGGGTTAGTTTGAATATCTGCCGAGAAAGGGTTGTTCTCATTAACATAGTCAGGACCATATTCAGATCTGCTTTCCTTCCCCGTGTGGGCTATAGATGTGCCCATTGTCTCTTCTGTTGGAAGGACAGATTCCTCCGCGTTTCTTTTTTCAGATGCCTGGTGTGCCTTACAGAGCTCTTCCAACTCTTTGGCCATGACCTTCATTTGGTCTTGTTGATCTTGAATCTACTTTCGAAGCATATCGGTAAGAGTCATCTGTTGACCGGTGTCTGTTTCCCGCACCTCATCGTCAGAAGACCCATAGTCTGTGAATTGCCCATCCTCTTGGATCTGGGGTAGTTTGGTGATAACGTCCTTAAGGACTTTAGGATCTTGTGATCTGGATGCGTATTTGCCTTTCGCCTTTTCCTGATTTCCCTTATTCTCGGGGAGTGAGGATAGATTGATAGGATTTGCAAGAGTACTAGCCCCGATGGCAGCTAGTCTCTTTTCTAGGGCTCCTTCCAGGGCCCCGTCTATCATTGCTTTCATCTGTTGCAACATCAGTGGGGAGAAACCAGATTCCCCTACATTAGGTCCCTGAGGTACTGACATGGCACCGGGATTGGCACCATAACCAGGAGTGGGATGAGGCGTGTTTGCCTATCCTTCAGCAGATGATCCCATCATTTGGGCTATGCTGGAATGTTGGTCCATTTTTAAGGAAAATCTGCAAAGATATATGCAACATTTATTTAATTAGTGCCTAATATGAGATTAGGGCTTCTCCTTTCATAGGAGGATAGAGAGCTTTGGGCTCCCTTGTTGGGACTTTCCCAACCATTTCCCTTAAACAATCTTGAGGATTTTTTGTTTAAGCTTGAAGATAGCCTTTCTGTGCTTAGATCTTTTGCCAGGGCTTACCATTAGCTTATCTTGCCTTTTATCAGAAAATCTCTCAAGTTGTATGATATATGTATAGGTGATGTATTTATACTCACCAAGTATATGATTTACGGGTTCTTCTCCTTTTCTCGAGATTCTCTGAGATATGGAGGACCTTCTATTATAATTCTTTAATACTATGTTTTTCATACGAAAAAGAAAGATCAACATACACGGTATATATAACTTTTTCCTTAAGAGATTTTATATATATATATATATATAGATATTCATTGAATATGCCTAGACCGATACCTAGTAGGAGTACGACAGATATTCAATGAATAAGATGAAAGAATTTAAGAGAATGATCTTTACTGTGATCAATTTCCTTTTGCTGGAGTTAAGATTAGCTTAAATCCCCTTTCCTTGCTTTTTACCACAAATCCTACATAAGGTGAAAAAGCAATTGAGACACCCATTACTCATATTTCAGGCAAATTTCTCATCATAATCAACAATTGAAATACAATAGGGACTAGTACTATATCAATTAGGCGAATATTTAGATTTTTCTTCTCTGTTTTTTAGCAGAGAAATCGAATCAAAATTCAAAACGTTTTTTAAAGAGAAATCTACGTCTTAGTCAGATGATTTCCCACAGACGGCGCCAGTTGATAGATTGGGTTATTTTCCATCAACGAATTCATACAATGATTAAGAATATAAATAGATAAAAGACGCTGAAAATCTCTCTAGATGAACTTTAAGTATTTTCTTTGAAGAATCAGCTTTTTCCTTTTGTTTAATGATGTTACCTCAGTGACGCCTTTCCAGTCACCACCTCTCAGTTGTGAGCCTACAAAACAACACCGGAGGAGGGGGGTTTCCTCCGGGAAGACACTCCGACGCTCAAGTCAGTGTGTGCTCGAGGGAAATAGAAATCTGCTTCAGCAAAGCTTGCAACGAAGGTAAAATATCAGTGAAAATGCGTACCTTTTCTTAGTGAAGAAGGTTGAGTATTTATAGTAGAGTAGAAGGTAAGGACAAAAGAGTAACTTCCTTTTAATTCGCAGGGTCAAATTAGTCTTTTCAGAGGAGACAAGTCAGTTAGGGAGAATATTTTAGTTATGATTAATGGTCCCCAAGGTGGTCCCCACAGTCACATTTTTTTCTACACTTCGGGTAAGGATCTGAGGTTAATGGGATAGTAATGACGGGGAGGTGATCTGCGCCTATTATTCCCAGATCACGGGCATAGGGTGATCTAAGCTCGTTATGCTCTATTCACCGATAGATCAGATCTGCAGGATCTGATAGAAATTTAGCGTCTGTTTGTTTATCACTTCTGCACTTCAGATGCGCGTTGGGAGCTGACAGATTGCTCCCTATCACAACATAAGTTCCAATCTTTAAGAAAATTATCACTAATATGTAAGTAACATGGAGTAGTAAAATATAGAACTCGTTTGACTAAAGTAATAAAATTGCAGCTATACCAAAAGAGGTAAAGTTGTCGTAGTATACGGTGACAGAGAATACAAATTCAATGCATCTTGTGTGGCGTTGACTTGTGAAGTAAGAGGTTGTTGTGGTGTTAGAAGCATAGACCTTAGCCTTGCGATTTCTGCTTGCTGGTCCATTATCAACGTATTTGCTTTGCTTTTAGATGTTCCACCCCATATATCAGAGGGGCAAATTCCTTTACCCAACATTCTTACTTGACCGGGTCTGTCCTTGCCCATGATATGCACGAAAATATCATATGGAGTTCAAACAAGAATGGCTGTAACTAAGCCCAAAGAAAACAAAGGCGTGGAATTTGTACAAAAAAAAGGTCTTCAATACAGCGTGCATAGGGAATTTTTCTATTTTTTGGTATTTAGGATTTATACATACATATGCGACTGTTGTTTCTTTACTCGTGTTCCCATTGCGAGAAACAAAGAACGAATCAAAAATTTCAACACGAGTTGCGCATCGTCCCTTTTCCTTTCTCTGCCAATAATTATGGTATAGTACATTACGAAAATCTTTTCAGGTAAATAGAAAAAAATAGAAAGAGAATGTTGAGAACATTACCAATCTTTCCCTAATTTGGGCAAATGATGTTTTTCCTGTCGTTTGATCCATTTTCTTTTGATCTCTAGCTTTCTTGTTGTTGTCACTTGCTTTCTGAAGTCATATTACAAAAGACATTTAAATGTAAATTAACCAAATCATTAATCATTGACATAAATGAATATGAACCTGTGCTTCCTCTGTGTTCCAGTAAGTAAGTAGTTTCACCCACTGCTCGGGCAGAACTCGTGGATCCCTCTCATCTATCAAAACCTCGATTGGTTTATTTTCGACCCAATATCTCGTTTTCAAGTAGTGCTTCTAGTTTCTCCATTTACACCCAATGGAATCAAAATCCATTTCTCGGCAATAACAGGCACATGGAACCTCAACTACATAAAATGTTGCACAATCCAAGAGTAGTAGTAAAATCATGAGTAAATTAGATAAAATGAGTGAAGGTTGAAAGCTCAAGACAAGGAAAATGAAAGCATGGACTCAAATAGATTTAGTTGTATGGAAACATTCATACATAATTACCTTAACAGCTGCCAGCATCTCAGCTCTTTGATCAATTGACATACCGTGCCAAGTCTTAGCATCTATAGGAAAATATTTGACATTTCTTGCAATGGTACCTAAGAAATGGCAAAGCATGCTATGTTCACCATTTATAGGCTGACCAAACTTATTATACACAATGTGAATGGGTGGTAGGCTCAGCGGGCGACCCCAAATATGTTGCATATACGTGGGGCCTCTAGGTTTTTTTTCCCTCATCATCACCCTCATTATCAATACCTTTAATCATAAAAGGAAAAATGTAGTGAGATTATTATTGAGAAATTTAGTAAACAATCATACTGTTGAACTTATAATAATTTACCTTCCTCATCTTCTTCTTTTTCGAACATACCACTAACGGAGCTGAGTCGTGGTGACTCCGTCAAGATAAATTTATAAGGTCCCATCCCTCACACTAGGTTCCGCTAGTGGCAAGTATAGGGTCGATCCACAAGGAGTTAGTGAATTTATGCCTCTTTGTCATGGATTTGTATTTGGGTCTTGCCTTGGGGCAAGATGGTAACCAGCGTACTGAAATGAAATAACTAAAATAAAGACTGAAATGAAACACAAGAGAGATCAGTAATAAAAGACAACTTGGCTTGGGATTGAATCATTAAATCGAAAATAGTGCCGCGGTCATTGGTTCAAAGATGTTTCACTACACACACACATCGTTGGTTATAGGCAATTTGATCAGTAGGATGTGCCCCCATTGTCACGCATCACGCACACACCCTACCTTGCCCAGTATGCCCATATAGATTAGAGAAAGTAAAAAGTAGATGACCCCCTACCAATCCCGACTTGACCAAGACACTCTCCTCGGATGCGACGATCCTATCTTGACAGCATAAAACAGTGGCAGCCCAACTGGCCTATCACAATGCTCAAGACACGTGACCACAAACACCAACACTACTCAACACTATCTGGGATGAAGTGGTTAACGACATCTACTTCCAGTTCTTATTTGTAAAATGAATAACCAATTATGCTACCGGCCGAATAACACTTAAGGTTAATCCATTTCTTGAGATCCCTTGACGTAGTATTTCAGGAATATGCATGTATAATTATGACGAACCAATTTAGACCTCTCGAGACTTTACCATTCCTATCTAACTCATCTCACCCAAACCAAGTATAATAAATTAGCTACTCATACCGAAAGTAAATGACATAAAGAAATAAAAAAAAGCATACTTGAATTAAAACATCACTTGGATAGATCCAATCCTGACCAAGGCCAAAAACATGAACGAAAATTAAAGGTGCCCATCTCCTCCCAAACACTCATAGTAACACAAAAGAAATGAAAAAAAAGAAAAGAGAATGCTCTGAACGAGTGGAACGGTGGCTACACCCCCGTCATCCCTCCCCTAATTGCTACTACAAGACCTTATATATAGCTGTCGTGGGCCTTGGGCCTGGCCCATTTCGTGCTGGACAAGCTAGGGTTTGAAGGGATTTATTTCCTTTTATGTAGCCCCCCAAATATCTCCATCCATATCTGCAAGAAGGTCTGATTCGTGCAGATCCATCAATCAAGGAAGAATTGATTTCTTTCCTTATTTTCTGCTGTTGCCAGAATTAGACGCGTCTTGACCAAGATCTTGACTTGTGCTCTGTCTTGCCCAAGATCCTTGGTGATATGCCAAATCTTCCAAATAAGGCCGGAGGATCTTCTTGATTTCCTTCCTTATATATCTCTTTCGGATAATGATCATTTCTTGCGTGCTACTCCTTCTCGCCTTACCCAATGCTCAGTGCCTTGCGTACCTTGTCTTGAGCTCCAGCTTGCCCAAGTTACAAACAGTTGAGAATTTGTTTCTTTTATGGAATGAGACATGTTTTGACCACGATCCCCTACAATCCCCTCAAGTATGTCCTCCTAGACACAAAAAGACACAAAAGTACACAAGTACTAGACTCGATTTAACTTAAACAAGACTCAAAAAGAGCATGAAAATCAGGCTCATCAACCACTCATCAATTCGTTCTCAACTATACGATCTTCTCCTAGTAGGTTTTCCATTATATTATTTTGAACAAAGCTTGGAGGTTGAGTTTCTACGAGATAGATAATATCCTAATGCAATTACAATCACTTTTAATATAACAAAATAAACCACAGATCAATAGATATTATGACATACCACATTGAGATACTGATCGTATACTCTCATTCCTTTGATTAAAATGTGTTACACCCGGAGCTTGTTCTTTTTGTATATTTTCATTATAATCTCTTCTGCCCACTTGTATACTCTCGTTCCTCTTATTGAAATGTGTTAGACCAGGAGCTCATTCTTTTTGTATATTTCCATTATAATCTCCCACTTGAATACTCTTGTTCCTCTAATTGAAATGTGTTAGATCTGAAGCTCATTCTTTTTGTAAATTTCCATTATAATCTCTTATGCCCACTTGTATAGTCTCGTTCCTCTGATTAAATAGTGTTGCACTTGGAGCTTGTGCTTTTTGTATATTTGTATTAGAAATTCTTCTGCCAACTTAAGTCCTGGTTGTGAAGAAGTCTGAAGTTCACGAAACAAAAGGTGAAATAGTCATCGGAAAATATCTAAGTAGTACAATAAGAAGATCCAATTCGACATTATAATGCAAACATGACTTTTACAAAATAATAAATGCATTAGATTTTTTTTTAATACTTGTATTCCCACGATCCCTTGCGGAAATTTCAACATCAGTAGTAGGAGGATGATCTTCAGTTGCTGTTATCCTTGGTGGTAACATATTTGACTCTTGATGAATAATATCATTATTTTGTCTGCGTTTCAACTGTGTAGGAGTCATAACTGCATAGATTACAATTTCAAGGAATCATTAGATAACATAATGTAATTGCAACCATTAGCAGAGTTTTTCTTCGATTCATTTGGACATGTCCTCAAACAGTTTGCCTTCACCCTAACGATTCTAATTTCTTGATTGGAACATTCTGTCTACTGATTAATTATAGAACTACCTAAATTATTTTAAGCAAAATAACATTTGAATATATTTTATCGAAAGCACTAACATTTCATAGTATTGAACAAGAAAATAAGAAAACAGAAGAATCAATTATTCTGTAGCTGACTTTCAGAATTCTCTATCGACCAGTAAACACCTACAATTGAGAATATATGTACATACCTAAAATTTGTTTGCTTTTGGTCGATCGGAGGGAAGAAGTAAGGCAGAATCACATTATTTTGGTTCTGGTTTTCTTCGCTTGGAGTGAGAGAGAGTTCTTTCACAAAGTGGTAAACTACTATAGGAATAATAATGATATTTTAAGGCTGCATATCAATGGTGTGTGGGAAGAGCATCCATGCCCGCCTAAGAAAATTATCAAGGAACATTTTTTAGAATCATGCTTTATCCCAGGACCCAAGTGTCCACCGCTTCTCCCAACTGCTCTTGAATTTTGGGAGGATATCCTTGCTTAGAGGATTGGAGGACAACCACATCCCTTTCTACTAAAGAACAAGAGGAAATGATTGATTACCACGACTTGAGGGTAAACGTTTTATTCCTTATCTCACTTTTCCAACTTCAAATTGTATTGCGTTCCTACATAGCTTAATTTTTTATCTTTTAATTTTGCATCCTTCAAAGCTTAGCTTTGCAAAAGGCACAATACTTACGCAACCACCTCTTGGATGAGTTGGAGTAAACTATGCAAAAGTTGATGTAAGAGCGAGATGTTCTTACTGCACAACTAAAGCAGGCCGATGCACAAGAATTCTCTAAATTGAAAACTCAGGTTTCTGACTTGAAAGATGCAATGGAGTCTCTTCGCAACAACAATAAAGCTCAAAAGGATTCAAATGTTGTCATGTCACAGCAAGTAAGCTCTCTTTCTTAAGAGTTGTATGATTCTACTAAAGCCCTTAGAGAATTGGATGCCTAAAGCTTAACTCGCCGAGCTAAACTGGAAAAGTCTTTCAACACGGGTTTCTACGTGGTGAACAGAAAGATCGCAATGAAGGATATTAACTGGGCCAAGTAGAGGCATCTAAATAGTTTGATAGGACAGGAGTACCTCTATCTTGATGTGCCCTCCAGGTCAAGTCTTTTTGGACACCATTACAAGGAGCTCCCCAAGGCCTTCTTTAATTCCTCTGACTTTATGAAGGCAATGGTGGGACCTTTGGCCTTCTGGGCCACTTTAGCTGGGAGGGAACTAGTTGGGATACCAGAGGCTAGGGAGAAGGTAGACTTGCGCTCCGATTATGCGATGCTATCAAAGAGGCTCCTAGGTTAGAATTTTGTGATCCCCAAACTATCTGTGGTAGGCGGATATGCTGAAGAATGCTTTAAAGATGTTTATCTCCATGGATATTGTGCACAAGTTACCTTTTGTGTGGGGTGTGACCCCTTACTTACCCTATGCATGATATCCGTGAAATGATCCTTCAGAATTTGGCTCCCCTTCTTGCTGCGGAAAACATTCTAACATATTAAAGATTTTTCCTAAGTATATGTATATGTATGTACTTCTAATACTAGCTATAATTGCCTTTTTGGCAGGTGCAAGGTGCATCTTTTAATTCTCCAATTTCGTTGCCTTAAGAGGCTTATTTGATTATTTTTATTCATCTATTTTTTATAGCCCACACAACTTGGCCCAGAGGTAACAACTCACTTTCCAAAAGTGGGACAAGAGGTGTGCAGGGTCCACAACTCCCGATAAGATTTGAGGCCTCTGAAGTCTGAACATCCCTCCCTTAGCGGAATAAATCAAAGAACAAAAAGGTTACACAATATTTCGTTCCAAGATATCCAACAAAAATTGAATAAAAATAGAATTAGAAAGAAATCAAACAATCAAGCAAAGAGATTACCGAATCACAATTCAAATTATCAAAGTTGAGAATTTTGATGGCAACAACCTCTTGAACAGATCACACAACGTGCGGTGAACCAAAAGCGGTGACTCCCATCCCCACCTCCTCATATAGTGTGTAATGCTTTGCTCCAATCGGATACATTATTCCTTTCTTTCTCCATTGCACTCACCTACCCAATCTACTCTTGACAACCACTATGAAATGCAAAACTTCAATATAAGCGAACTTGCATAAAATTTGAATATTGTCCGGCAAATTGACATTGATAAATGTGTAAATGCAGCTCCACCAGCAATCCTGATACCAGAGTCGCACTAAACAAAAGCAGCCAAAACATTAGACTAGAAAATTTTCCAACTTGATCAAAATCACTTCATGTGATGCCAATAGTGTGAACAAAATGTAGGAAAAGGAAATCACATGAATTGATCTTGCGCCCATTACAGGCCTAATCGAAGGAATATTAGTTAAAGAAAATAAAACGGAAAACATGAAAATAGTATATAGAAGCAACCTGATTAAGGTGGTTAAATGTAGATACAAATTAAAGTGTACATAAGAGGGTGGGGATATTTTGGAAAAAGAAAAGAAAAGGCATTGACAATGATTAAGGGTTGACAAAAACTTGTGTCAGCCGGAGGCACCGTGCGGCCGGGCCCAAAGTGCCAATCGTTATACAGAAAAGTTTCAATCTATATGAATAAAAGTGTCAATTTTTAACATAATTATTTTACAAATAAAATGACAATTTTTAAAAGTGTCAATCTTTATACAGAAAAGTGTCAATCTATATGAATAAAAATGCCATTGTTTTAGCCCGGCCGCACGGTGCCTCCGGCTGACCCAAGTGTGTCTCTTAAGGGTTTGTTTATCAGTGAGATAGGGGGGGGAGCATGCGGTGCAAGCGGATCACCGCTAATATTGGACGGAAATGATAATTTATACGAAAATTCCGCCACATGTTATATTAGTAATTATATACTAATAGTTTACTCTAAAAAAGTCGAGATTTTCTTGAGATGACTGAGCCAAAAAATTTCCCATATCATCCCAGATTTTGCTTAATTGCATTCCAATCCTTCGACTTAATTATTTTACAATCTCCCCCTTTACTAAAAAATACTTTAGTCAAAACATCAAATTCAATCAACACCGATTTCTTTTAGCTCAGCCCCACTACAGGGATCAATGTCTCATCACCTAGACATCCAATGCACTAACTCAAGATAGTGCCTTAACTTCTTTGTTAGCATATCAGCATTAATAGTCCTTCTTTGTCAATCCCTTGACCAGCTGAAATTTTCTCATATTCATATCATGTTCCTGATATGTTGCCGAATCTGTTCCCAAAAATATCAGACAACTAATAATTTCACCCCCTCCCCAAGTGGGTATCAAGATCCATTGTATTACATCGTGAGATTCCTTCTCCATGTCTAAGAATATCCTCCAAGCTCTAATTTTCTTTTTCTGTACCTAGCCCTCACTTTACTCTCTGTAATGGTAAAATTGACACATCTAGCACCATAATCGAGCCAGGAAGAGGACAATGATTATGTCTCACAAGATTCTGATTCGGAAGCTGAAGCCGAAGCCAAACAACCGGTTAAATCCCAGTTTGAGGAAGAAGAAGAAGACGAAGAAGCACTAGATCTGAAACTGAGTCCGAGTCCAAGTCTGATGGAGTATCGAAATTCAAACCACTAGCAACCAAACCAGTGGAACAGACGCAGAAAGCAAGCAATGTAGCTATATCCAAGCCAACTACTCCGGAAACAAAATCTGCTACTGCAAAGCACCATGCTGAAGACACGGCTACTCATCATGATGCAAAGAAGTTGATGATGACAGTGATGGCGACGGCGACTGACGAGCCAGAAGAGACAAAGTTTAATCTTTTCAAGAGGGTTTGGAGTGAGAAAAATGAACTTGCCATCTTACAAAGGATGATTGATTATGATTCAAAAGAGAAAGGTGATCCCATTTATGATTTGAGCGCATTTCTTGATTTCATTAAGCCAAGTCTGGACTTGGATGTTAGTAGGTCACATTTGCAAGATAAGCTTAGGAGGCTAAAGAAGAAGTACAGAAATAATAAGAGAAAAGAGAACGACGGAAAGAAATAACATTTTCGAATCCCCATGAGCTTAAATCTTATGATCTATCCAAACTAATATGGGGTGTCCAAAGGCAAATTGTAGTAACAAGTCTGGTGGTGAGGATGTGTAAAGAATAAATTCCATTCCAGTTTCTGGTGCAAATATAGAGGATAGAATGTGGTGTTGCATAAAGCTTAAGCTTAGAGGGGAAAGAGGAGTGAGGGAAATTGAAAGAGAGAGAATTGCAACTCTACCTGAAGCAGTTGGAAGTCATAGTTGCGCAGACTGAGCTTGTTTTGGATGATATCAAGACCAAGAATAATCGCTGAGAAACAAATTTAATTTTACTAGTTGCTATTAGAATTCTTACTAAGTATGGGGTCCTGGTGTTGCTTTCTTGTTGACTGGCTATTTATGCTTTGTTGTGGAACTAGAAGAAAGAAAGCTATTTTTGGATGATATGAAGGGTAGGAATTATCTATATATAAAAAAAAGAATATCATCCTTAAACACAAAATCTCTGGTAATAACCATCTTATTCTTTTCCTAGCAAGATTAAACCATCTCAACACTCGCAAGATTATGAACCAATCTTTGAGCCGGCATACATGAAAAATACAACCCGAATCCAAAACTGACGTGACTGTTGTTTAGCCGCGAGCAAAATAAGTTTATAAAAGGAGTTTGAGACTATGAACCTTTGCACAAAACAAAATTAATAAATGCTAAAAGTAAAAGAAATAAAGAATAAAAGTAGAAATAAAATAACATAATAAAATTATTTATCCTGGGTAGACTCCTTAATTACATATAATAAATCGATCGTGTGTCAATATATTTTCACATACTCATGCATCAACAAGTTATAGGTTATAACAACTAGGGCCCACAATTATCACGCATCACGCGCCCTATCGTTGGGAGGGCACGCGGCCAAAATGAATTTATTAGAATTTCCTGAGCCCACCAAGGTAAGTACAATTACCGGTAAGTCTAAGGTCGAACCCACGAGGAGTCCTATTTGGATCAACCTGGGGATTAGATCTCCGGCATGTAGCTTGACTGCTCTAGATCAACCCGATTTGGCCCTAGATCGACCAACACGCTGATGCTCGCATGCTCTCACGAGGGCCCGCCCTATGAACAACCGTAGCAATGCTAGCCTCAAAGACCGTGAGACACCTATGTGTCTCACCGAACTACATCAATCTGCTAGAATCCGCTCGTGCCTGACTTACGTGTGGCCCTCAGTATCACCGTGACCACGCGAACTACTTTGGAATAATGCCCAGCATGCAGGGAAAACCCATATATATGGATCGGCATGCCATTTCAGCCTCAGAGGCGTTTAATCAAGTGTGCATATATACGTCATCCTCGCCAAACCCGGATCAACGGGTTTAGCTAGACATAATGTAAAGTGCAGAAAATAAAATGGCTAGAATTGTAAAAGACATAATGTAAAAGAAGAAGTGTAAAGTTAAAAGTAAAATGACATGATTCCGGCAAGGTCACCGATGATAAAAAGCATTCGCCCCAAAGTGGGGACTTAAACAGAAAGTAAAAGTGTATGGACTTTACCCTTGACTATCTAATCTCATCAACTAAACTTGCCAACCTTCGAATGATGCAGGGGACAAGTATTTATATATAGAGTACAAGTTCGCGGGCCGAAACTCTAACCCACAGATGAGCCTTCACGGTTGGGCCGCTGCGTGGACACGTGGAAAATTCGGATAGGAAAGTTTCTATAAGCCTTTCCATCAAGCTGATTTCTTGCCTAGGAATTGATGGCCATAATCAGCATGATAATGGAAGATTGACTGCGCATGATCTCCATCTTTTCATAAATAGCTTAAGTTCATCTATCCGCATTGCTAGCTAGCAAATCACATGCCCTCGAACTGTCTCTAATTTCCTGCTGCCTTCTTCCCTCAATTCTGGTCCCCCGCCATGCCCAGTTCAAGTATCCTTCTTCTTTGGTCTGGATTTATGCGGTAGTTCTCTGGCAAAGAGACACTGCAGTCTTCTAGATGGGGTCTTCATGCCTTTTTGTGTGTTGAACTGCTTCAACTCTTGCTCGAACTTTATGCCACAATTGAATGCGCGTCAATTTTTTTCTTTTCCAGCAATAAATGCCCATTACCGGGTTTTCCTATCTAGCTAAGTAAAGTGCCCTCCAAAGCACAAACACATGCAGAAAAAACTCGAAAAAGAACTAAAACTAGACTCTAAAAGACCAAGAAAAAGAGCACATTTTTGGGCTCGTCACACCCTAGCTACGCATGCCCAATCTATCCTTACATAGTAAGGTTAATGAAAAGACCCCATTCACGCTCCCCCTAATCCAGACTCCCGTAATACAAAGCTATTTGATATAGGTCTGTCCAGACATCATTTCGATTTATAATAGTCCCGGTATAGCCAATAGCAGCGGAAAACATATGACCACAAATACCTGTGCTAGTTCACACTATACGGAGTGAAAAACACTCTACACTTTATGCCGCTATTGTTTGTAATCTTACTATGCCCAAATCAATAAATATCTTTTACCTATTCAGACTTAATAAGAATTGAAGAACAGAACCTAGCAACCTGGTGCGGCTAGATCCCTGACCTCACAATTTTAGATTATATGCTAAAATTTCCCACGCCTAAGATAGGCAAATAAATATAACTACTCACATGAAAAATAAGTAAATGCATAAAAAATAAATACATAATAAAATATAAAATACTTGAATTTAACACGAAATCCTAAAGCACGGCCGACACCAATGTCGGCCTTGAACATCACAAAAAATAAAATGTTTGTCCATAGGGCTTGTTTCTTCCTCTCATCTCTCAACATTAAAGTGCAGATAAGTACTCTTCCCCTCTTATTGTGGGTGAACAAACGTAAATGGGTTGTGGGTCAAGCCTAGCAGCAAGCACATCATCTATGGTTTTGGTGAAACTTTCATTCCTTATGTCCAAGATAGAATCCTCCCTCATCTCCAAGATATTCAGGTTGATACAAATCTTCATGGATAACGGAAGACATTATTCATTCCCTTATCTAATTTTTCAGATAAAGACTTTAGCAATAAGCCCAAAGTGATTGCCATTTTGTCCAAAGTGCTAGTTGATGGAAGTGCCGATCGAAGGCGATCCGATTATGCCCACGGATCTGAATCGGTTGTTGTAATTTAAATGCAAATAATTACACGCAGTGGTCAAAAATATACCTTTAGGCTTGGCGATGGTAATTTACAGGTCTAGATTACTGAAGTGTATCTCGTTCCTCATGCTCGAACAACAAGGACGACGTCGATTCGAGATTGGATCTTGGATCACACCTTGCGCTTCAATTGATGAAGTAAACTAGGTTTCTTCTTAAAGAAGAAGCCGCCGTCCCTCTGTTCTCTTTCTTAGAATCTTGTAATTTTGTATTATTGCTTCAGTGATTCACGGTGTTGACCTAATCACTATATATAATTAATTATAATTATACCTGGAGAGAGATTGCGTGTGTGTGCTATATTAGATAATTAAATATCTAATCATGTATTAATTAAGATATGAATCTTAATTAATTAGGATATAATCTTATCAAGTAAGATCTTATCCACAACACATACTGGGCATAAGTGTAAGTCTTGGACTCAACTTGGCTTAACTGAAGGTAGGGGAGGCCACTAGGGTTAAAATCCTATATGTGGCGCCACTTGTGTGCCGATGTCCCACAAGCCTACTTTCTTGGTCCACACCAACTATTGGGCTCAATATTAACTTGTGATCCATCCTGAGGTGATTGGGCCACTCTAGGGACCTAGATACCAGACAAAGTTGAGCCTTATCTAATAAGATAACTATTGTGCTCAGCCCATAACACTTATCTTAATTAGATCTATAATTCATTCCACTAAAATTTTTAATTGATTTACCGCTCTGTTCCGATTACGTAGCTCGGGGTTGCTATCTTACTTAATGCGATCCCCATATTTAAGAATCCTGATATTCACTAATTAATTTGACTACTCCCAATTAATTAACTTCTTATACTTCCTTAAGTAGTATCCACTCAATCTTATTATTATACCTTGAACTTAATCAAGCTTGTAAGACTTGGTATAATACACATTATGAACTCCCTAAGGGGATATCTCATACAACTAACTAGACATCCATTATGGAACCATACTCTAGGCCCGTACAAAGTAAGTCAAAGCAACAGTGAATAACGCGTATATGCCTAATAGCTTATCGGATTAAGATCCAGCTACTAAGATCTGAGATCTTTAGATCTTTACCTATTATAAGGGTTAGTCTTGAAGAGCGTTATTTCTCTGCGATCCTATCAATATGTTCTACCGTATCAGCATAACTAGTGATTGAGATCCACCACTACTGTTATTATTGCAGTCTAAACCGATAGCTTTGCCCAAGCTATCTCGACTATGATCATCATTTATATCTCATGAGTCACCAAAATACGTGATCTCCTCTAGTATCCCCTGACACGTTAACTATCTCATAAGATAATGGACTTATTTTTTCTCAACTATATACTTTTAGATAGGTGATTGTAAGCAGTGGAATAATCATTGCATAAACTAAAACACTGGTTTTGCTTTAGGTATACAAAATCCCAACACTAGTCCGTTTTCTTTTCTTCATTCCGTCTTCAACTTTAATAGAAAATTAAATGGGCCATGGGCTAGGCCCAGTAGGGTTTTGAGTGTCCTTCTTCATTTTCAAGGCTGAACAACTTATCTTACTGTGTGAGATTCTTCAAGATTAGATGTTGGTCCTAAGTAGTCTCGCTAAACACGCTTTGGGAGGGGGGGGGGAGCGTGTGTAAAACTATTGAAGCTTTTAAAATATTTTCATGCTGAAGTGAAATATCAGCAACTAATTTGAAAGATAAACTTTGATGATACACTGACTCTTTGAAGGGTCAATTTATCTCAAGAGTGGTGCGGAAAATGGTGACCAGGCCTTAAATAAGTTTATCAGAGAAAAATCACAAATATCCTTTTTTTTTTTTGTTTTGAATGTAAACGGTAAACTGTGTAAAGAATGTATGCAAGAAATAATCGAGGACATAACGAGAAATAAATGTAGGTAATTAAAGAATAAGGAACATAGAGATTTATAGTGGTTCGGTCGAATCAAGACCTACGTCCAATCTTGCCACCTTTACTCAGTGACGAAATACATTTCCAGAAAGGATCGAGATTTGATGACAGGACCTAGCATTGAAGAAATCAATCAGGACTTGTAGCTCGGAGGACCAGTGACGAGATCAAGAGCCAAGAAGCTGCAAGGATATTTGCAATGCTACATTCCGAAGAGATTGGAAGATGAAGGAACCGGATGTCATCATTACAAATTGGTGAATTTCACAAGTGTAGAGGATGATATTTCGGAGGCCCATTAAAAGAGAAAACGAAACTGGACTTATAACTATTTTATTTTATTTTAGGCCCAATTATCACAACATGTTTAGGTGATTAATTGACCCATTTTCTTAGGCCCATTACTTGGTATTTTAGGCCCACCTAGCTTAGTATTTATGTTTAATTTTCGTTCATAACTTGGCAGACTTGATTGAATGAAAAAAAAACAGCTTTCACGCTATTCTCTTGTCTCACAAAAACTAAAGGTTCTTGGTAGGGTTTGTTGTTGGCAACTTCAAACTTGAATTCAATCAACTCGTTCGTGATATATTGTAGTATCCGGGTTAGTCGAGCCACGAAGATTGCTTGATAATCGCGTTTCGGATCCTTGTAGATCGGGGGCTCGATTCTGGTAATTTTCATCCCTTGTTAATTCGAATTTCGTTAATCCATTGTTTGATTTTCGTTCTCAGCCCTTCATCATCTTTCATATATCAAAAATATCCATTCTCCATTGTTCATATAACCATCCAATCCCAGAAAATCCTTAGAATAATTCTAGATCATTTTTTTAGCCTTAAATCTGTCCCAAAAATAACCACCATGCCAAATCGAAAACTACTCGTGCGTTTTTGATGAATTTTGGATATGTTCTTCATCATCCTAAGTTGTGTATTTTTTTAAATTTTGAGCTTAATCGGACTTGAATAGCTTAGGTTTCTGACGACGCCTATTCAGTGTATTTTTGGTAGGTTTTGAGTATAATTGGATAGATCGGATTTAGATTGGGAAATATTTTGGGATTAAATCGGATTTAGATTAGATAGAAGTCCTAATTTCAGTTGTATCTTTGGGTCGAATCCTTTCGTAACTGACGTTGTTCGTGTCCTTAGCTTCCGCGTATATTGTGTTCGCATCAAGATTAAAATGGGCTCCCGAAGCCTAACAACAACTCAAGCACAATGCTCCTAACCGTATCGACCTTCCTCTAGGAATGTTATGTCTGAGATCACAGTCACGACCACAACTCACATACTCAACTCTCAACTCGATCTAACACATAACTTAGTTTTATTTGGTGTGTAAACACTCTTCCAACTAATAGAGAATTCCTTACAATTCTTTTCTAAGGCTGAGGATGTTTGAGAGTAAGATCTAGCCTTTAGACATGAGTAAGATCTTTGAAGTACACTTAGTTACTAAGAACTAAGAGACGAACTATTCTTGAAGATTTGAGTCTTGAGAGCGGAGATCTTTTAGAACTTTGATGACTTGTTGATTCGGTAGAGTAGAGAGAGAAAGTATGCAAGTGTGATGAATGCTTGAATGTTCATGTTAAGCTTTTCCTCTACGTCTCTTCCTATTTATCCTGGGAGAGAACCTCATATCCGTTGGAGAGATATGGAGTTTCAAACTTGGCTAGGGTCTTTGAGGTGATCAGTCACTGTAGAAATGACAGCTAGGGTTGCTTCTTCCAGGCTGCTTCCGCGAGTGGCCGTCTCACGCCACTGCATACCCAATAAGGTACTTTGACGGGATTGATCTTGTACGTCCTCTGAATATTCATGTTGATTTGTTGGCTTGTGGCTGTAATTTGACTTATTCGCTTATCAGATTGTGCCATGTATTTGACCAAGGACATAGTGCATTGAATGATAAGATCATTCAAATATCAAGAATGATCTTTTGCTTATCAGATTTGGTCGTTGACAATTTTCAGCATTTTTTCCATTGTTTGTTGACCGTTGCGGTGTTGCTTTCATTCTTCAGCAGCTTCCTTGTCAGCAGTCTCCTTCCCAAGAAAATAAAAAGACCAGAGCTTCTTAACAGTTGCTCTTTCTAATTCTAAACAGCTGCTGATCATCGAAAAACAGAAGGTGGGATATCAGGAGGTTTTGGAATCATTTTTATTATAGTGACTCCAAATGGTTCCCCCTTAATAATACTACCTTCGTCTCAGGATTACTGAGCCCTTTCGTTTCGGCACGCCATTTCCATGCTTCTCGATGATGGGTTTTAAAATGAATTTTTTGAGTATTTTTTCTTTTACGGGATACGGGATACTACGACTACTTTTTCTTTTACGGGATACTATGAGTATCGTAGTATCCCGTTAAAGAAAAAATACTTAAAAAATTCATTTTAAAACCCATCATCGAGCAGCATGGAAATGGCGTGCCGAAACGAAAGGGGTCTGACCTGAGATGGAGGTAATATATCCTAACAATCCCCCCCCTGATGATATTAAAACCTAACGCAGTTGAACTACTAAGTAAAGCAATTCTGCAACAAACAAATTGGTTAGTGACAAAATAAATTATCTCAGTAAGAGACAATGGATAATTGTCTTGTATTAGTTTTTAGACAATAAGCAATCATCTTGTTAGTACGAGGATAAGATCAGGGTCGGTCCTGTGTTTTGCGAGGCCCTAGGCGAAAAAAAACAAAAGTGCCCTCAATAAACGAGAAAAAAAATATATGTAATATGACAGTAGTAATTAGTTGAAAAAAAAAATTCTTACACTATCGAAATAAAATACGCCATGCAGTTTTAGACGTAAGCAAATTCTATAATTTTTCCTCAATTTCAAATTTTCAATCTTAACAAAATACGCAAGCAAAAAAAAAAAAAAACAACAACAACAACATCAAGGCAAAGGGAGAAAGATTTGCACACGTTTATGAATTCTGATTTTGTAAAGAGTGATAGTAGATGTTTTACTTTTTGCTACATTAAGGAAAGAGTGAAATTTGAAAAATAAATTAAAGAAAATGTCGAAAAGTGGAATATCCCACCGTGGGGCTCGAACCCACGACCACAAGTATAAGATACTTGCGCTCTACTAACTGATCTAGACAAAGCTATAGAAGTAAATTCATTAAATTAGTATTATTAGTAAATATTTTATGGGCCCCCAAAAATTATTGGGCCCTAGACATGTGTCTCTTGTGCCTTAGCACAAGTCCGGGCCTAGATAAGATTATCCGTAATAGATAAAGAAATGTTTGATTACATGAGGATAATCTTCTATCTCAGTTTTAACAATATTTTTATGATAATTGCAATTAATTACTACACAAATCGATAACCAAACTAAATGTTGTCAGGATCCGTCGTTGGAATGCTAATGTAGCTTGAATGCTGCCAATGTGAATTTATAAAATTATAGTATAAAAAAATTAATGAGGTGAAAACAACTGGAATAGTTTTGATGTAAATTTATTAAAATCCATATTGCCCATCTGCCACATATATATAAGTCTTTCTGGCTTCGAAAACTAGCATTCAAAACATGTTTTCTAGGTTTTTGATTGTTAGTTCATTTAATTTAATTATGAATAGGTCAAAAGATTTTTATCAAGCGGGGAGTTCGTAATTGAAAGTGTTAAACTACCCAATTTTTTCTATAAACATATTTTTTCAAAATCATTATATATACAATCACTCTTCTCAATAATGAAATTTTAGGCAACCTAATACGTGGAGAGGCCAATAATTAAGTGGGAAAAGAATCACGCAGCAAATTCGTAAAGATAGCAGCATTGATGTTGTATCTCACTGGTTGATTGTATTAAAGTAAGATTACATGTTAATGGTATATTAATAGAATAATCCAAAAATCAATCAAGACATGTCTCTTTCTGGTCAACAAAAGTGGCCATTTTTATTCAGAATCTAATTTATTGAGCCCTGTTGGATACTTTAGGCTTGTGGATCACAATCAATTTCTTCCTAACATATGCAGATTTTGTATACTTGGAGTTGACCAGTTAAATTAATGTAAATAATACTCCCTCCGTCTCGCCGAATTCGCCCTGTTTCTTTTTTGCCTTTTTTGGCACGCTTTTCCACGCTTCTCGATGATGAGTTTTAAAATGGATTTTTAAAGAATTCTTTCTTTTACGGGATACTACCCATCATCGAGAAGCGTGGAAAAGCGTGCCAAAAAAGGCAAAAAAGAAACAGGGCGAATTCGGCGAGACGGAGGGAGTATTATGAAACAAAGACCATGTAGATGACATTATATATCTCACATGAGTTCTCTAGTACTCTCTGGATCCCATTGATAATAAGTCCACCATTTATTATAATAAATTAGGAGGCAAAAAATAAAATACCAAAAACACATTATAATATCAAATTTAGCTTTGGAATATAAAAAATACACAATTTACCCATCTTTTGGTATGGATGGACAATAATATCCTTACTTTTGAGTACATGGCCACTCTCTCTCCCTTCTCTCTCTCCTAGGGCTGGTAAAGTAGCAGCCCAGCCCGACCCGGCCTGAAAAATTTAATCCAGTTTTTTTTTTCCTCGAAATGTGCAATTACACAATACATATATGTTTATTTAATACTGTTTACCCAGTAAGTGGTAAACGAATAATGTCAATTTGTAACTGCATTACGCAGTACGTTTATGTTCTTTTAGTACTGTTTACCGGTAAGTGGTAAATGGATAATATCAAATTGTAACTGTATTACGCAGTACGTTTATGTTCTTTTAGTACTGTTTACCAGGTGGGTCGGGCCGGGCCGGGGCAGAGCGGGACGGACCGGGTGGGTCGGGTCGGGCCGGGGTGGGTAGGGCTGGGCTGCTTCTTTATCAACCCTAGGGGAGAGGGAAGGGCATTTTTTGTCCTCTAAAGCAAAAATTAAGTATTTTTTGTGTAAATTATATTCCAAAACTAAAATTAATTTTACAAAGTCAAATTTTATCTCATAAATTAAACTATAATAAAGTAAGCTCATATATTATGAACGGGATTGTATTGTATGTAGTTTTAATTATCTTGTAGGTATATGTTTCGGGCCAACGGTAATTTAGTTAATGCCTAATTGATTTATGGTAAAAGTCTTAGGTTAGTCTAATAACACAGTCTTTAAATTTTATGTTAAATTGTAAAAATAAAAAAAAAACAAAAGAAAAAGTTTCTAATTATCAATGTATTGTCACTATTGATTGATTTTAAGTAGCACAAGACTATATAAAAATAAAAATAAAAACGCTTCATCTTGAACGACGGAGAGGAACTATATAAATAGACTAATAATCACATGCAATTTTGAACAATTTTAATTAAATTTTTGTACAGGAGTTCTCGTTTAATATCACGATATGTGTGTGTATATATAATACGGAGTATATATATAAATAAATGAAATTTAGTATGTTGCTATTGCCTTAATCTAAATATATATCAGAGAAACAATTTTTTTGTAAAGCGAGAAATTTAAATGGAAACATATATAACAGCAAGAATAATAATAACATTAATAATATGCAATAGATGTAAGAGTTAACTACTCCGTATACACTAGCATTTGTTGACTTGATCTCGGTCCTCAACTCGGTGTCCCAATCGTATCCTAAATCGTGATTTCTATTAATTTTATACTTTTTTTTTCAATAAATTTATTTTTTAACGATTTAGTTTGATTTTATGATTATTTTCAAGGGTTCCAATTAAAGTTTGTAATTATTTTTTAGCATTTAATTTCACTTTTATTAGTTGCATTAGGGTTGATAAATTCAAAATTAATGAGGGTATATAATTTTAAAATTTTTAATTTTTACTTATAAATGTTTATTATGATTTAGTATGTTATAGTATTTTTATTTTTATAAAATACAATATAAAACTAATAGCAATATAATTTTGGGATACGGTTGGGACACCGAGTTTGAGACAGAGGATACCATCCAGCATTTGTTTGTCATTTTTGGAATAGTGCTAGTAAACTAGTAAATACAAGATCATTATATCGCAAAAATAGATTATGAGAGAAGTATATATTCGTCACAAAATACTCGAATTCGAGACCTTTGATACATGCATGCTTAGTGCAATTTTGCTAACAAAAAGGTACATGCACTCCGGCCATCATCTCATTTCATGCATTTGCATGTCATTCACCTTTATAATTTACTCCTTGTTATGTCATTCAACTTTATTTAATTAATGCTGCATTATTAATCTCTTTTGATGTTATTAATTGGACTAATTTTAAATTAACCTTAAACATAGAGAACAGTCAAACCAAACCGATCGAACAACTTAATCAAAACCAACAAAACAAGAAAAGATCATAACGTGAAATTCATGAATTAATTTCTTCAACAATTTCTCCTACCTAATTACAATGGGCAGTTTCTGCCCCCGTATGTATACGTATTACAGTACCAATTCCATATATCATCTGAAACCCACTATTCACATATTTGGCAAATTAATTTCCAAATAATAAAAATCTGAAAACCTAAATCAAAGCTGATAAATTTTAATATCTATGGGTATGAAGAAATCAAATTGTTAGGTATGCATGAAGAATTCTTCCAAACTTTTGCATGCATTTTCAAAATCTCCCTCGCTCTCTCCTTCATCTTCAACCCACTGTCTACCTGAACCACCAAGCACAGCTTCGCCACCGCCCCTACTTGCAGCATCTCCGCCGTCACCGCCGCCGTCGCCGAGAACCTCGACACCGAGTGCAGGATCCTCACGGCTCTCTCGCTCGCCGCCGCCGAAACCCTCAGGATCTTCTTGGCGACGACGGCCAGACCGGCGGCATGGCCGAGCAGCTCCGCCCTCCCGTCGGCGCACTGGCAGAGCATGTCGATCACCGTAAGGATCATCTCGCTCACCCTCTTCTCCGGCGAGTCGAGCAGGAGATCGATCGCCGCCGCCGTCACTCCGGCCTCCACCGCCTTGATCCTGTTCCTCGCCCAGGGGCAGGCGGCGATCAGTATCTTGAGCGCCGCCTTGGAGCCCTTGATCGAGATGTCGCCGTCCTTGAGCAACCGGGCGATTTCCGAGAAGAGCTCCTGTTTTAGGGTTATGAGGAGAGAGGGATCCGCCACCTCGAGCATTGATTTGAGGAGCATGAGGGCGTAGGTTTTCGACTCGTAGCCACCGCGGTTCATGATTAGGGTTAGGGCTTCCACGAATCCGATGTTGCAGAGGGGTTTAAGGCCGGATTCCGACAGCTGCATGGCGGAGATGATGCTGAGCGCCTCCTCGGATGTTCCGGTGAGATTGTCGGCGGCGGCGGATTTGACGATGAGGGCGGCCAGGAATTCGGCGGCGCCGGCGGCCTCCATGGTGCGGCGGTTTGTCTGGCTGTCGGCAGCGAGGGACTTGAGGGTCTGGAGGTGGTGGGGGGCGGCCGCGGCGGCGGAGAGGATCTTGAGGAGGTGGGGGCGGGTGAGGGGGGGCTTGGGGGTGGGGAGGCGCTCGACGCCGTGGGTGGCGGCGTGGAGGGTACACCAGGACTGGATGAGGCGGCGGAGGGTGGTGTTGGGGGTGAGGTCGAGGGAGAGGAGGGGCTGCTTGGTGGCGGGGCAGGTGGCGTTCTTCTGGGTGAAGATCCAGCGCTCGATGCTGTCCCTTTCGTAGGTGATGCCGGTGGAGAGGGTTACTGGGTCCCGCATGATTTCTAGAGTGATGGGGCAGAGGAAGTAGGGTGGGATTTCCATTTCGGCCATTGATGGACCTCGATTTTGATAATAGCCTAGCTAGGTGTAGAAGATGAAGATGGTTAGGATTTTATTTGAATTTGATGATCTTAGAAATTGGGAGGATTGGGTTTTTATATATGTGGCGAGGAAGAGAGAGAGAGAGAGATTCAAAGTTTGTCAAAGTCAAAACACGGGAAAATTGTGTGGAGTATGTGTGTTGCTAGAGAGAAAGAGAGAGAGGGGATACTATTACTATAGTTATTTAATAAATAAATATCATTCTGATCGATTTGGACTGGACTTTTCAAACTACACCTAGACAATGTGTGTGCAACTACTGTGAATGTGTGTGAGACAGATTAATGTTTGACTTTTTGTCTAAAAGATTAAAAGAGCACGTTTTTTGGTTCATTTTTGGCTCGTGGTTAATTTGGTTATTAGCATATAATTGCTGGCAATATTGGGATTGGGATGTAAGTGGATAAACTTGGCTGAATTCCACATTTTATTCATCAACTATTCACTATAATCATAAATGAAATTATGTACGTCCTTAGTTACGTTCCTCCAACATCATGGATGGAACTACATACCGGGCTCGACTAAGCGGTTGTCCTGGCAAAAAAAATTCTTTTTAATTTTTATTTTTCTAATATTTTGCCCCTCCCATTTATTGTCTTTTAGTCCCTGTATAGTTGAGTTTTGTTTTCTCATTCTGTGTGTTTTCCTTTAGTTCATTTATTCAAAATATGGTATTTGATATGATGAGAACTTCTTGTCTTCGAAAAAAAATATTAATTTTTTTTTAAAAATCTCGCTCGACCATACACAAATTTCTGGCTCCGTCCATGAATACAGTAGTGTCTGTTTACATCAAAATTCGTATTCCAAAAAACTTGGTATTCTTTTTCTATCCTTAATTAATTATTATTTGAAAATTTTTACGAGCAAAAATATTTATATCCGTTTATGTTGCATGGGTGCGGGAGTGTGGGTTGTGGGGGCGATACAATTCGGATATGTGGATACGAATTTTTAAAAATTTTAGGGTGCGATTCGTCGAGGATACGTCTATATATTTATATTTTATTATATATATCACCCATTTTATAAAAATAAAAATCATAAATTAAATACTACTCAATTAAAATGAAGATTTCAATTAAACCCCATAAATTAAATACTATATTGAATTTATAGTGAATTTAAATTTTAGGACAATACATATAAAAAAAGTATAAAAAAAATCCAAAATATAAAATTATTTAAAAAAAACCCCCAAAAATATCCGGATTCTTACCGGATACGCGTATCCTACCTACCCACAAGATACGCGTATCCTAATTTTTTTATTTTTTTTTTGGTAGGATTCGCCAGGTGGCGAATCCCGTGCGTATCCCACACGAATCGCACCCGCACCCGTATCCCCCACGTATCCGATACTGCATTGTTGTATTTTTCGAAGAATCCGTGCATTATAGATATCCAGTCAATTTATAAGCACTGGGAACTTATAATATGTTTGAAGAGCTCTTAAAGAGCTTATTTTGCCAAATGCATTTCTAGAGTTTATAAGCTTTAAACAATGGTTAATGACGCCAAAATACACGAACTTTAAACCGAGTTTTATTTTTTCCAAAAAAATCGAACAAGTACCAAAGTTTATGTATTTAGACAAAATTTTTAAAAGTTATGGAAAAAATAGAAGTCGGGTTAAAGTTCGTGTATTTTGCGTCATTAACTCTTTAAACAACTTATAAGTATTTTCATTAACTTTGAAAGAGGTTATAAGCTTTAGAAAAACACCCCATATACTAGTTTGTCATGTTCTCACGTGTTACTATATCTATATGTATATTGAGACTCTTTACGAGTGCTCTATTTTATGACGATTATTTTAGAATGCAAGAGTGTCCTATTATAGAAAATTTGTTGGTTACACTATCAGATTTAACACTTTTTTTCGCATCTATGTGCGTTTTTCTGGTAGTGAAAGAGTGTCCTATTATAGAAAATTTGTTGGTGGAGTTGACACAACTTAAGTAAAATTTTGAGCAAGTTGTGTGTACTCCCCTACACCACACAAAGGTGGAAAAACTACTTCACACACCACATACCGGCAGTGAGAATTGAACCCGAGACCTCTCATTAAGGAGAAATTATGGGTGCCTCCACCTTGCCACTAGACCAAGGCTTCCTCGGCAAATCCGTTTTGCATTTAAAATAAATGAACGCGCGTGCTCAAGTGATTCTTGTAAACCCATATAATTAAGTTAACTCGTATATCAATAGTGTGATATACTGTATTATGCACACTAAATTACTACTAGTACTCCGTAATACTTATTTATTTTTATTTTTTATCTAAAGATTTATTTTTTAATTGCAGTACCCAACTGCAATTAGAATCTTCGAAGCTATTGAGGATATATATATTTTGCTCAAGGAACTTAATTAAATGCATGTTTTACACAATTAAAGAGATTATGAACAAATGACAAAAGGCGTACAATTAATAAAAACTTCTGCACTTGAGTTTCCAATCTAATCTGCACATGCTAAGTGTTGAATCTTGATTTTGAATAAGCGTAGAGAGAATGTAAAAGAACACCAGAAAATTACGTGGTTCGAACTTTTGTGAGATCTACATCCACGGAGCAAGAGTATGAATTTTATTCGAATACTTTCCGTCCCCTTTACAAGGTTTTTTTCCTCTATTTATAGATGATCTACATAACCCTAACCCTAATTTCTCTTGGGCTTGATATTGGGTTTGATATTGGGCTTCACTTCTATTTCTTATGGGCCACATCCTATCACATCCCTCCCCAAAAAGACATAGAAGTGAGGGTGTAATTTGAGGTCGAACTTGAATTGCCTTGCCCCATCGAAATTGGAATTTCGATGAAGTCGAAATGCTAGCTCGTACTCGTCTTAGACGAGTTTAGGCTTTTAAATAGCTCTACTCCGTTGTAAGGCGAAGTTTTGGCTTAAAGTTAACCACTTCGTTCGAAGACAAAGTTTCGGTTTTGAAATAGCCACTTCGTTCGATGACGAAGTTTTGGCTTTAAGTTAACCACTTCGTTCGAAGATGAACTTTTGGCTTTAAGTTAACCACTTCGTTCGAAGACGAAGTTTCGGTTTTCAAATAGCCACTTCGTCTAAAGATGAAGTTTTGGCTTTAAAATAGCCACCTCATCTAAAGATGAGGTTTCGGCTTTCAATTAGCCACTTCATCTAAAGACGAAGTTTCGGCTTTCGATTAAGTAGCTACTTCGTCTAAAGATGAAGTTTTGGTTTTAAAATAGCCACCTCATCTAAAGACGAGGTTTCGGCTTTCGAGTAACCACCTCATCTAAAGACGAGGTTTCGGCTTTCGATTAGCCACTTCATCTAAAGAAGAAGTTTCGGCTTTCATTTAGCCACTTCATCTAAAGACGAAGTTTCGGCTTTCGATTAGCCACTTCATCTAAAGATGAAGTTTCGGCTTTCGATTAGCCACTTCATCTAAAGACGAAGTTTTCGGCTTTCATTTAGCCACTTCATCTAAAGATAAAGTTTCGGCTTTCGATTAGCCACTTCATCTAAAGATGAAGTTTCGGCTTTCGATTAGCCACTTCATTTAAAGAAGAGGTTTCGGTTTTCGATTAGCCACTTCATCTAAAGACGAAGTTTCGGCTTTCGATTAGCCACTTCATCTAAAGAAGAAGTTTTCGGCTTTCATTTAGCCACTTCATCTAAAGACGAAGTTTCGGCTTTCGATTAGCCACTTCATCTAAAGACGAAGTTTTCGGCTTTCATTTAGCCACTTCATCTAAAGACGAAGTTTCGGCTTTCGATTAGCCACTTCATCTAAAGACGAAGTTTCGGCTTTCGTGTTCCTTGTTTGTCGAATTTATCGATAGGAGTGGTCTCCCTACGCGCGTTTAAATTTTAGGTAGCTCTTCCTCGTCGTGAGACGAGGATTGACTTTAGGTATATATATATATATATATATATATAAAAGAATTAATAAAAGAAATTAGAGTTAAGAGTTGACCTTCGCGAGAAGACATTCTCGGGGCTTTTCTTGATGAGTCGGCATTGAGAGGTCGGCGTCATGCTTCGATGTAGAAGCTTCGTGGCAATGTTGGCTCGGTGCTCGGTGGTGCCTCAGCGACGACGTCGGCATGGCGGGGGTTCGGGGGCAGCGTCCCCGATAGCGGGGTCCAAGGGGCAGAGCCCCTGGTTGGGGTGAGCTGCAGGTCAGCATGGGAATTTTTTATTTCTGATTAAATTGCTGTGTAGAAAATTCATCGGAAATTTAATTTCTGGAATTTCGAAAGGTTGCAAATCGCAGATTGGCGATGCTTCGGCGACGTCGGCTTGCAGCTCGATGGGGAGTTCGGCGGTGCTTCGGCGACGTCAGCTTGCAGCTCGATGGGGAGTTCAGCGGTGCTTCAGCGACGTCGGCTTACAGCTCGATGGGGAGTTCGGCAGTGCTTCGGCGACGTCGGCTCACAGCTCGTCGTGAGACGAGGATTGGCTTTTGAGAGCACTTGGCTGCGGCTCGTCGAGTGCAGCTCGGCACTTATACGACGGAGTCGGTCGAAGCACGAGCTCGACATCGGTGCAGCTCGGCTGCCCTTCGTCGCGATAGCTCGGTTCAGAGGTGGTGCAGTGAAGCAGCTCGGCGGGGTAGGCGCGGCTGCTCGGGGAAGTGCTGTAGCTCGTCGGGTGCTGCGGCGGTGCAGCTCGTTAGCTCGGCCCACTGCTTACAGCTCGGCTGCTCTTCGGCGGGGGCGAGCTTGACGCTGCAGCTCAGAGGTGCTGCGGCGACGAGGCGGAGAGCTTCAATTCGGCTGGCTGCTGTTGCGGCGACTTCTGCCCACGCAGGTGTAGCTCGGCGGTGCTGCGCCGAAGCCGGAGGAGCTCGACATGACGCAGCTCGGCAGCTCGGCGGCTCGGAGGAGAGCTTCAGTTTGGCCGGATGTTGCTGCGGCGACGTCGGCCCACGCAGTTGCAGCTTGGCGGTGCTGCGATGACGACGTCGGCATACGCAGCTCGACGGAGGGCTGTAGCTCGGCGTTGGGCTGCGGCGACGTCGGCGGGAGCTCGGCCTGCTGCTTGGCGGTGGTGCGGCGTCGTGCAGCTTGGCGGTGGTGCTCGGCGGGGGCAGCACCAACGTTGGTGCTGCAGCTTCAGTTCGGCTGGCTGCCGTTGCGGCGACGTCTGCCCACGCAGGTGCAGCTCAGCGGTGCTGCGGCGACGACAGTCGGCAGCTCGGCGTACTCGGCAGCTCGGCGTTCATGACGTCGTCGCCTTCGACTTTGTGAGCGAAGCTCGGCATGGAGGTGTTGTTTCCCGGCGTTCATGACATCGTCGCCTTCGACTTCGTGAGTGAAGCTCGGCATGGAGGTGCTGCTTCCCGGCTACTGCCCGGCGTTCATGACGTCGTCTCGGGGGCTCGGTGGAGGCGCGCGACAGTGCTGCGGCGACATCGGCTTGCAGCTTGTCGGGAGAGCTCGACGGGGAGCTCGCGGAGGAGTTCGGGTGCTGCTGCGGGTGCGACGTCGGCATGGCGCGGGCGAGCTCAGCCTGTTGCTGCGGGTGCCGCGTCAGCATGGCGCGGGTGAGTTCGGCCTGTTGCTACGGGTGCGGCGTCGCGCATGGCGCGGGTGAGCTCGACTTGCTGCTGCGGCTGTTGCGGCGACGTCGGCTCGACGGAGGGCTGAAGCTCGGCATCTCTTCGACAGAGTCGGCAGGGGTGAGCTCTACGTCGGGGCACGCTCGGAGGTGCTGCGGCGACGTCGGCATGGCGCTACTGCAGCTCGGCCTACTGCTGCTACAGGTGCGATGTCGGAAGCTCGGGGGAGTACTGCAGCTCGTCAGGTGCAGCTTGGAGGTGACGGAGGATGGACCTGGGAGAGGCGTTGTCGCCTTCGTCGCGGCGGTGGCGCAGCTTGGCGGAGGTGCGGCCGCGATTACACGGACCGGAGGCATCGCCTTCTTCGCGCGGGAGGTAGTCACAGATCTGGGACTTCCGAAAGCCGGCGGCGTCGCCTTTGACCTGGGAGAGGCGTTGTCGCCTTCGTCGCGGCGGTGGTGCAGCTTGGCGGAGGATAGAGCGGCGGCGGTGCGGATGGTGGTTGAACGTCCTCTTTCGCCCCCACTCTCCCTCTCTGTTTCACCCCCTCTGCAAAACGTGCCTGATGGCCTTCCGGCCTTCAAAGTTTTTTTTTTTTTTTTTTGAATCATTCTCTCTGCCTTAATTCTTCCCAGAAAATTTTCGATCTTCAAACACAAAATAATCGTTTCCCACAGACGGCGCCAGTGTTGAATCTTGATTTTCTTGGGGAAATTAAATAGCGTAGAGAGAATGTAAAAGAACACCAGAAAATTACGTGGTTCGATCTTTTGTGAGATCTACATCCACGGAGCAAGAGTATGAATTTTATTCGAATACTTTCCGTCCCATTTACAAGGTTTCTTTCCTCTATTTATAGAGGATCTACATAACCCTAACCCTAATTTCTCTTGGGCTTGATATTGGGTTTGATATTGGGCTTCACTTCTATTTCTTCTGGGCCACATCCTATCACTAAGTTTCAACAAAGATACTGCACAAATGTGAAAAAGAGACACGTACCCAAATATCTGGAACAATTAAAGTTACATGTACGTATTATATATGTGCTTTTAATGTCCAAAAATTTTATAGTATAACGAAATGAATGTCGTGCTAAGTTAAGTGCACGATGCACGTATTTTGGCTGCCGACAAGAATTGGTAGGTACAAGAAAATAACTAAAGAAAAAAAAAAAAAAAAAAAAAAGACCCGTAATGATAATGGTTTCGTCTTTGGCTGCTGCCCTAGTTGTCTGGACCGGGTCGGCTCGGGACCGGTTCAATTGACCCAGCCCCGCTGGAATCGGTTCCGATTGTTGCAACTTGCATGTTTGTATTTGTCAACTTATATTTTTTTCTTAAAACTTAAATTTAATGGTTGACTTTTAATTCTTAGTGGAAAATAATAGGTTTCCGTAATGTCAACTTAAAAGAGAGGGTGGACAAAATAAGTGAAAGCCTACGGAAGAGGTAATAATAATAAAAAATGATTAATTGAAGGTCAACTCGAGTTTCCATATATATCAAGAAGCAGAAGCATGATGGTATAGGTAATAATTAGGTATATCATATATGTTCAGACTTAAATAACTGAATCAAATACGTGGTTAATTCTTAAGGATGAAGAAACAATATATATATATATATATATATATATATATATATATACTCCCTACGTCCCCTTCTATTTGAGCCAATTTTCATTTTGGGTCGTCCCACTCTACTTGAGTCATTTCCCGAAATATAAATAATTAGTGTAGATAAAGGCTCTTAATTAGCTTACTAAACAAACCCTAAACTAATTACAAAATGAAAAAAAAAAAACAAAACCCAACTAGTTTTAAAATTTCAATAAAATAAAAAAAGAAAACCTAAATCATATCTAAAAAAAAAAAAAACTAAATTTGAGAATCGGCCTCCCATTTCTCTCGAACTATCCTTCTGAAACTCTGCCTCTCACCCTGTGTAAATCCGTCGGTTCTTCTCGACCTTTTGTGCTCTCCGGGACCCTTCCCCCCCGCACCACCACCGGCGCAACCCCTCCCCGCATCACCACCATCGGCGCAAAACCAAAACTTTTCCTTGCTAGGGTTCTTCGAATCTCCAATAGATCCCCTCGAATTCGCCCCAGATCTTGTAGATACGGTTGTTCCTGAGACTGAGGAAGATCTCTCTAGTATTATTTGGTCACTGTATTCATCATTTCAACAAGTGTGATGGTGTCGGAAAATGGAATTGATTTAAGAATTTAATGGTGTTGATTTGTAGAAATAGTATGAATTTGGGATGGTACTTGAGATGGTGATGAATAGATGGATGGGTGGAAATTTTAGGATGAAGGAGAGTGGGTTTGTTGAGTGGGTGAAGGTGAATTACCTGGAAAATATGGCGGATTTGATCAACGGGAGAATGAAGAAGACGTCTGAATTTTAATTTTATTTCTGTTTTCTATTTTTCAAAAATAAAATAAAATAATTTAATAATTAAATAAAAAATCTTTGAAAAAAAATATAATATTAAAATAAAATATTTAATTAAACTTAATCTTGAAGGATTAATTCATATAATGACAAGGTATTATTGCTAAACAAAATTGTCTTAATCTCCGTGCCCATTCTACCGGGCTCAAGTAGAAGGGGACGGAGGGAGTATTAATTAAGAGAAGTAATTAGGGGTAGTCAGAGTGCCTTTTGAGTTTATTAATTTCTAATCATGATTAATAAAAAATTAAATAGATAATTAAAAATAAAGCGAAAAATATGATTAGGATCGAAGTTTTCATTAGGCCTTATAGGTCCAGCACGACATCAACTCTAAATAAATAAAAATTGTTAATATATAGAAACTTCAAACGTAAGGTTGCAAACTTAGAATTATGCTCGAGTGCCGGTAAACGTTAGAGGCAATATACATGTCATAATCTTTCTTTGCCAGTACTTTTTTCTTTCTTGTTTCTTCCCTTGTTAGTGATTCCAAGAGTCTAATAGTTTTCGGCGCACATAGCTTTTTATATTTTGGAACGACATGCTTTGACGACGTTGTTGGACAAAAACTACATTAATGTGGCCTTACACGTTACAAGTAATATTAGTGCTATACGTAAGCAATTACGAGATGGACAAATTTTGTTGCCCACATTTGTTTAAAACAAAACATTGTTATAGTTTAATATACATAGTTAAATGAAGTAATGTATGAAAGTGTCCCTTTAGAGATAAAAATATCAAATTTTGTCCATCACATAACAAAACACAAATTTTGCTCACTTTTTGTGTGATTTTCCAAAACTACCCTATTTTCTTTCCTTTTTCTTCTCTCATCTCTTTCTTTTTCTCTCACATATTTGCAGAGATCCTCAATCTTTCACTCTCTCTCTCTAAAAGTTCCAGCCCCCTTCTCTCTCTAAAACCCTAGCAACACCACTACCGCCGAAATCCTCCCCAACGCCTCATCTTTCTCCACCGCTGATCGGCGGCGAACCCTAGCAACCACAAAGAAGTGGAACTGAAGGAATCTACGCTGCTCGCCGCTCGCCGGTCGATGCCGGACGCCAATCGAACCGCCGGTCGCTCGAACAGAGAGTCAGATCTAGATGCAGATCTATTGAACTCTGAAGCTGGAACCACCAAGGTCTCCTCTCTTGGCACCACCACTGCTTTCTTCTACAACTCTATCATATTAGATTTGAGTAGGTGCCTAATGTTTTTTTGGTCGAAGCATTTTTCTCAATTTTTTATTTGGTTTTGATTTTGGTGGATTTATGCATTTTCTGTCATTTTTTGTAAACTTTTGAATGATATGTATTCCTTCTTCATTTTCTTTTCTTTCCTCTCTTCTTCTTCTTCTTCTTCTTCTTCTTCTTTTTTTTTTTTTTTTTTTGGTAGCCAACGTGATTCTGTAGAATTTTCATTTGTATATGTGTTTTCATAAGATACAATATGTGCTTTTTTTATTTTTTTTTGCAGAATAGTTTTAATTGTAGTTATTTAGTGCTGAGGATTTTATGAATTAATGTTTGTAATTTTCAAAGATTCTTACTATAATTTCGAAGATTCTTACTATATTTTGGTAAGAATTTATTAAATTCTTATGGTCTCTGACACGTTCGGTTAGAAATATTCAGTTATTATTTTGAAGATTCTTACTATAATTTTCAAAGATTCTTACTATAATTTCAAAGATTCTTATGTTATTCTTGGTAAGAATTTATTAAATCCTTATAGTCTCTGAAATGTTCGGTTAGAAATTGTTTGTTTCTTACATTTCTTTCTAAATGATTTGGTAAAAAATTGGTAAGTAATTGCAATTCTTTCCTCATATGTGAAAATAATTTTAACATATTCGCAATAAGTTAGTGTTAGAAAATGTGAATTAAATAAATTGTTGGGTGAATTGGAAGAATATAAGAAATTGTCAAATTCTTTTCCAAATATGTTGGAACATGATAAGAAATTGATAATTTCTTACCAAGTTATTTGGTAGGACGTATTTAAAGATAATTTTTAAGACATTGTTAGACTTGTAGATCGTAAGAAATTGACCTTAGCGGTATAATATATATATATATATATATATATATGTATAAGGTAATTCGTAAAGGTATATATATACTAATTCCAGTTTATAAGTTAATTCGAAATACTGAACGTAAAGGTATATATATATATATATATATATATATATAAGGTCAATAAGCGGTATAGACCTTAGCGGTGAACCACACTTCAGTCGACTAGAATGTAAATGACGTGAAGTCAATATATATATATATAAAAGCGGTATAGACATTGTCGGTTGTCCGCACATATCAACTGAATGTAAATGACGTAAGGTAAAGGAAAGCGATAATGACAGTGACGATATTCCGCACATATCTATTAGAAAGTGTTAGTCACAGCGGCGATAGTTCGCACTTCAACTGGTTTTCGAAAAGAGTTTGAAGTTAGAAGTTAGATGCGTAAATGTAAGTGCTTTAAAGTAAAAAGCGGAAAGTAATCATTAGTAAATCGAATAGAAATACTTGAATAGATTAGGGTTTTGAACGGAGGCTTTTAGAGTTTCGGAAGTTCAGAAGGAGAATAGAGTTTTGTGCCAACGCACTTGATTGAAAATGAAATAAGATAGCATTTCTTCTTCCTCTTCAATCTCTTTCTTTTCCGCCCGGTCCCACTCGCTCTGCCGACGATCATTCTGCAAAATAAAGGAAGTTCGATAGGGCTAGAGTACTTGTTGTACCCAGTAGGGATCATTACCACGAAACAAATGTGCAGGAAACTCAAAGAGTTAGAGATAGAAAGAATCATTTAGTACGAACGTCGTCGTACGATATTGGATCCACATTCCTAACTTTTCATGGTATTCTTACTCTTGCGACACACGGTCACGATAATTCCATTCATCATGACTCCACGTCATGGATAATTCCAGTCATCATGACTCCATGTTATGGATAATTCCAAACACATGTGCACAACTCTCGACCCAACGTATCAGGCCGACCGAGAGTCCGATCGTTAGTAAGATCCTTAAACATAGAAAAGTAGGATTCACAAATACTCTTGAAACAAGCCTGCACTTCAATAATATTGGGCTTAATAACCCGAAGGAATAGATATCAAAGAAAAATCCCTACCGTTACCAAACACAATAATTTCTCGGTTTGCATGCTTCTTGGGTCAGACTCTAACTCCGGGTTCCTCGGGGAATATTCCTACAATGATTTTTAGGACACTTAGGACCTTTCGGTTCGTCAAAAGGAATTTCCTAACTTAAAAGTCTTAACAGCTAAGAAATATATTTTTAATACCGACTTAATAGAAAACATATTTCGGACGTTCGCATGGCTTCGACACAGAAGGGAAATTTGTTAAAAACATTTTTCTAAGATTTTTGGTGTTGAGAAATCAGCCATGCTGTGTTTGGACTTTTTACAAATACCGATCGGAAGACATTTTCTAGAACTGCGTGAAAACTGTAACTCGGATGGGTTTGATATTTTAGCACATACTAGAATATACTGAATAGGTGTTACACAAATATTTATATAATATTCGGACTGCACGTGGACTGTTTAAGGAATTTAATTCGGTACGGAGAAAAGTCATACCGAAAGTTGACAAAATCAGAAAAACCTTTCCCGATTAAATAGGCAAGGGAAATGCTGGGAACAATTTTAATAAAGGGTTGGAAGACAAAAGGTGGCCCGGGGGCCACCCTATGGAGGGCGGCGCCGACGGCAGTGACAAGGGGAGGCGGCGGCGGCGGTTGATTATTCCGGCAAGCTTCGGGCTGTCGGATGCAAAAATAGTAGAAGGGAAAAATGTTTAGAGCCTCGACATTACCTTAAAGCGATAAACCTTACATGCATGCGTCGAAGCTCGGGGGACGGGGATCATATCACTTTATTTTAAATAAAACAAAAACGGGATAAACTTGTTGAAAATGAAAATCCTACTTGGAATGCATGCATGGATACTGTTGGGAACCCTTTGAAACTGAGTTTTGATAATGCTATTAGAAACCACACTTAGATAATAGGTTTTAAATGGAACAGGCTGGTCTCTGTGTTTGGATCAGTCAAGCTTTACTCGGACAGGTTGCTCATGTAAAGGTCAAGGTTGCAAGTGCAACCTGGTACCTAAACCACCCAACCTGTCATACTGTTCCATTAAGTAAACTGTCTATGTAACCTGCTCTTACTATGCCAGAAGTTTTCACTCGAAGGTTACAAAGGGACTGAAGACAGTTCAAGGTATAGGAAGCTCGACCTGAGAAGATCAACCTAAGCTGTGGTTGAGAAACCTGTTCTCACCTAATGACAAGAATTGTGTCAGTGTACTGGTACTGCAAATTCTGATACACTTCCAACGGCTCTATTTCAAGTTCTTCACTATAAATACCTCAACTCATTCCAGATTGAAGTACGGGAAACTCAATATACAAGCCAAAACTCTGTAGAAATCTCAAGCTGAAATTCATTCAATCAACACTCGAAATTACTAGAGCTTTCCCAAGTGTTGATCATTGTAGATTTCTAATCTTTCTGGAATGTGTCTTACTAGAACACATCACACACACTCTCCCTACCATCAAAGTTGAAAAACTAGTGTAGTTGATTGAGTTGTATTCCTCACGACGATAGCTATTCTCAGCTCTCTAGTTTGGATAGTAGCACTAGTCATTTAATGTTAGTAAGATTGTATGATAGTTTGTATGTAAGTAAGAAGAGACACGACTCAAGAATCGTGCTAGATTCAGTCTAAGAGAAAGACTTGAATTTGGACTGGACCTCCACCAGTGTTAAAAGGAGCGAAAAATCTCAAGTTAAGGGATTATAGATTCGACGGAATCTGGCGTGGACGTAGGAGCTGTTTACTCCGAACCACGATAAAAATTCCTAGTGTTTCTCTTGTTATTTACTTATTCATTTACACAGTTTGCATGTTCACAACCTGCACCACTATAACCTGTCTTGCATGAACACTTGTCTGAACTAAAGTTTCCTTTGAAAACTGTTTTGAAAAACTGTCTTGAAAACTGTTAGCCAACCTTTCCATCAAACTTCCGCACGCAGGTTAGTTTTGCAAGCTCAGCAGTTTACTGATTGAGCTGGAAAAACTAAACTGCTCTAATATACTGTAGTGACGACTCAGTAAGATCAAACAATTTTTGAAAAATCAAAAACCTATTGGCTAATTGGTGTATTCCCCCCCCCCATACACCAATAACTATTTATCGGGACCTACAAGTGGTATCAGAGCGGTGGTTCTTTTGACCACTGCTTCTGCATACTAGAAGCTTTCTGTGCTTTTGTGTCAAATTGAACTAGATCTCTAGAATTGTGTTTATGCATACATACTTAAACTGTCATTATGGAAGCTTCACTTCTCCGCGTTTGCGAAGATTTCTCTGTGCAGGGATATGAAGACTGGAGTTTTCGAATAAAGATGTGCCTCCAAGCTCATCATGTGTTGACGTGGGATGTCATCGAGAATGGCCCAACACCAATCTACGAACCCTACGATATTGATGTTACTGGAGCAAAGGTTTCTGAAGCAACGTATGTGCCAAAGATCAAAGATCCCAGAAAATACACAACCGAAGAAAGAAAGGAAGCTGGACTTGACAGCTTCGCAAATGGATTGATCTCTAGCACAGTTAAGGGAGTCCACCTGGACAAGATAAGAAATCTTGGAACTGCAAAGGAAATGTGGGACACCTTAAAAGCCATAAGCCTTGGATCAACAGAAATGCTGGAAAACAAGATGTCAGTGACATGTAGTAAATTTGAAGAATTCAAAATGCAGCCATTAGAGACCATTGATCAGCTCAAGAACATATTCACAATGATCACTTTGGAGATCGCAGCTCTCAAGAAAGATAAATACACACAGCACGAACTCAACCTCAAAGTCATCCAATCTCTTCCAGCAAGCTGGCATGTGTACAGTGCCATGCACCGTGGCAGGTCGGATATTAGCAACCTGTCAACAGAGCAACTGTTTGATCTACTCATCGGAAATGAGTTTGAAATGATCAGACTTCACGGGTCAGAACAAGCATCTTCAAGCAAGAAGACTGAACCCGAAAAGAAAGAAAAGGATGCTGCATTCAAAGCTGCATCAATTATAGAAGAAAAAGCAATCCCAAAGGATTTATGTTCCAAAATGGAGAAATTGTTGAAAGATTATGCACTCATGGCTAGGAGAAATGAAAAGCTTGAAAAACCTTTCAACAAATTCCGTAAATATCATAAGGATTTCACGAGAAATCAAACCACCTCTTCTTCCAACAAGAAAGGTGAAGGTATATCAAAACCCTCTAAATTCAATTCTTCTAACACTCCCACGGGTGGCTGTTTTGAATATGGCAGACCAGATCACTATAAGTCAGACTGCCCAGACTTATCAAAGGCTGAACGCGAAGAGCTCCGCGCAAAAAGAGATCAAAAGCTTAAGGAGCAGCGCAACGCCATGATCGCAGCTGAGGATGAGGCCAAAGCAATTGCCATATTATCAGACTCAACCTCCTCCGACGAAGATGATGATGAATTGGATGAGGAAGAATGTCGCTTAGCTGATGAGGAACTTGAATATGAGGAATGCTTCATGGGAAAAGATCTCGATCTTGCTCAATACAAGGTTGATACTCAAACCTCATTTTCAAATTCAGCTAACTCCAATCATGCAGGTATTGAAATACCTAAAATGCCAACGTATGAAGAGTTTCAACAACAGCTTGATGACTACAAGAAGCTCTCGAAATGTTTAAGTAAGTAGTCATAGAAGGATCCAAGCTGGAAGATAAAAACTTGAAACTCAAAACTGCCTTAAATGAAAGCTTCACTCCATATGATGAAGCAAAAGAAAAGGAGATAGAGACCCTAAAAGTCGACATGGGTCAATCAGCTTTAAGGGAAGAACACCTTAAAGAAATGCTCACAGAAAGGGATAGTGAAATCAACAACCTGAATGGCAAACTGATGGATCTCTCAAAAGAGCATGAGAAGTTGTTGCAAAAAGAGCTCAAGCTTCAACAAGTCCTCATGAAAATGAACAAAAATGGTGAAAAGCTTGAAGCCTTGCAAGCTGCCCAGAGACCTGCTCACATAAAGCTTGGCATTGGATTCCATGGTCAAACCAGCGGAGCCAAAGAGAAAGAGAAGGTCATGTTCGAGAAAGAAAAATGAGTGGTTGAAAGCAAAGCTCATCACACCTTACCAGACAAGCTGCTCAGACTGAAGAATCCAGCTCGACAACCTCAAGCAATCTTGGTAAAGAGCATGGAAAGCCTGCTATCAAGAAGCAAGCAACTAAAGCCTTAGTTGAAATGAAAAAGATTGAGCTTCCTAGGAGCCTGTATGGTCAACCTGATTATCAAAAGGGAAGCCAACCTGCTCCAAGAAAAGTGCAAACTGCTAGCAAAAGAAAAGCAGTCTCTCATCCAAGAACTATTCAAACTGCTCAATCACAACGAAATAATCACTATGAGCAGCGAGCAAATCGACAAACACTTGACAATGAAGGTTACTGGTACGATCATCATTGGTACCAATATCCTGAGCTGTCAAGTAGGCTCTATCAATTTCCAAATGGAAGTGGATTTGGAACTGATTACTGTAGATGTGCATATGTGGAGCAATGTTATCAAAATAATCATTATCAACCTGCTCATTATCAACAGAAGTCTGCATATGAAACCTTCCACTCAATAAACGAGAAATGGATTAAGCCACGAGTCAACAGAAGGAGTTTTCAAAAGAAGAAGCTTGGAAACCAAGCTGCTAAAACTCAACCTGCTAACAAAGCACCCAAGTTCATATGGGTTGCTAAATCTGTCTAATTGCAGCATGGGAAAACTCAAAGGAGAAAGCGAGCAGCTCGCGGCGCGATCTGGATCATTGACAGTGGATGCACAAAGCATATGACCTGCGACAAAAGCTTGCTTACAAACTTCACTGAATGTGATGGACCTCTAGTTACTTTTGGAGGAGACTCTAAAGGGAAAACAAGAGGTTACGGTAATTTAGTTGTTGGTAAAACAACAATATCAAATGTCACATATGTTGAAGGCTTAAATCACAATCTCTTTTCTGTAAGCCAGTTCTGCTATACTGGAAAAATAGTAAAATTTTCTGCTAACAAATGTGCTATAAAGAACAAGGAAGGAGAAGAAATTCTTCTTACCGGTATTTTGCAGGATAACTTGTACATAGTACAATGGTCAGATGAGAAAGAAACCTGTCTGGTCACCAAATCTGCACCTGAAGTTAGCTGGCTATGGCATAAGAGACTGTGTCACTTAAACTTCAAAGCCATTAACAAGCTTGCTCGCAAGAAGCTCGCAGATGACCTTCTAGATCAATTCTACTACAAAGATCATGTTTGTGAAGCCTGTCAAGCTGGAAAGCAGACCAAATCGTCATTTTCAAGCGTTGCAGCTCACAACACAAGTAGAATCTTGGAATTACTCCACTTGGATTTATTCGGTCCAGTGACTCCTAGAAGCATTAATGGTAAAAAGTATACTCTCGTTATTGTTGATGATTATTCACGATATACTTGGGTTATTTTCATACATAAAAAGAAGGAGACACTAGTGGAGCTACCTGCGCTACTCACCAAACTGTCAAACATGAAGAACAAAAGTGTGATCTCAATCAGATCCGATCGTGGAATAGAATTTCTAAATCATATGATCGAGTCCTACTGTACCAGAAATGGAATCACACATCAAACTTCAGCAGCTCGCACACCTCAACAGAATGGTGTTGTTGAACGACGCAACAGGTCTCTAAAGAAAGCAGCTCGCACAATGCTGAATGAAACCTATCTTCCTAAGAAGTTCTGGGCGGAAGCTATCAACACAGCTTGCTACACTTAGAACAGATCAGTCATTCACAAACGACATGGAAAAACTCCATACGAGCTGTGGAAAGATAAGAAACCTCGATTTAAATATCTTAAAACTTTTGGTTGCATGTGTTACATTCATAATAATGGGAAATCACAGTTAAAAACATTTGATAGCAAAGCAGATCCATGAATATTTGTAGGATATTCAGAGATCAGAAAGCCTTCAAAGTTTTTAACAAGAAAACTCAGATTATGGAAGTAACACCACATGTTGTTTTTGATGAATCTATGTGTGAGTACAGGGAGACCCAACCTGAAGAAAGTACAGGTGCAAGTCAAGAACAAGCAGGTTCCAACACGCAGTTTCGAGATGAAATACTAATATGGAGTCTAACCGACTTGGAAGAAGAAGAAAATCAGCCTATACAAAACTCCAATCCACACAATCCACCCATTCAACAAGGGGGAACAAACCAAGGGGGAACCGAAGCTCCTCCAACCAGCTCCTCTTCAACTGATCCAGAAACTCCAAAAGAACCTGTAGTCAATGCAGAACTGTCAGTGGATCAGCTCGCTGAACAACTTCAACAGCTTAACCCCTTCACTCCTCAACCTCTACATGAGTTTGAAGATCCCTCACCAGACCCTGAACCAATTCTTACAGAAGAAGAAATCTCTCGTCGAAGGAGATGGGTCGATGCTCATCCTGAAGATCTCATTGTCGAGAACCCAAATGCAGGTGTGAAGACAAGAAGACAGATAGGTGAAAACTGTCTTTTAAGTTGTTATCTCTCCTACTCTGAACCCAAAACCGTTGAGGAAGCTCTTACTGACCACGACTGGGTTACAGCCATGCAAGAGGAACTCAACAAGTTTAAAAGAAATGAAGTATGGTCACTAGTTGATCGTCCTACACATCAAGGAGTGATTGATGTAAAATGGGTGTTTAGGAACAAGAAAGATGAAAATGTTGAAGTAATCAAAAACAAGACAAGATTAGTTGCCAAAGGTTACTGTCAACAAGAAGGGATAGACTATGATGAGACCTACGCACCAGTGGCAAGACTAGAAGCAATTAGGTTGTTTCTAGCATATGCAGCTCATTAGAGATTCAACGTCTACCAAATGGACGTGAAGAGTGCCTTCCTCAATGGAATTCTTGGAGAAGAAGTGTACGTTGAACAACCTCTAGGTTTCGAGGAAGCATGTCCAGAGAAAGTTTACAAACTGCACAAAGCAGTATATGGTTTGAAACAAGCTCCCAGAGCTTGGTATGAAACCTTGTCTACATTCCTACTGCATTCCGGTTTTAAAAGAGGATCGGTCGACAGAACTTTATTTACTTTTAAGTACAAGGATGATATTCTTCTTGTGCAAATTTATGTTGATGACATTATCTTTGGATCTAGGTCAAAGTTTCTATGTGACAGGTTTGGAGAACTCATGAAGTATGAGTACAAAATGTCCATGATGGGGGAGATGAACTTTTTCCTCGGCTTGCAGGTCAAGCAATCTGCGGATGGTACCTTCATTTGTCAATCCAAATATGCTAACGAGCTTGCAACCAAATTCGGTGTCCAAGATAGCAGACCACTGAAGATTCCAATGATTGCAAATGGAAAGATGGATCTAGATTCTGAAGGGAAACCTGCCAGCATGACTTTGTACGGGGAATTATTGGTTCTTTACTTATCTTACTGCAAGTCGACCTGATATTTCTTTTGCAGTTGGAATATGCGCTCGATATCAAGCTAATCCTAAAGAATCTCATCTAGAAGCAGCCAAGAAAATTCTTAGATATGTCAAGGGAACTACAAACTTCGGTTTATGGTACCCTTGTGGTGATAATTTTGAACTAACTGGCTATGCAGATGCAGATTATGGAGGATGCAAACTGGATAGAAAATCCACATCAGGAACCTGTCAGTTTCTTGGAAGCAAATTGATCTCTTGGTTTTCAAAGAAGCAAACTTCAGTTGCTACTTCTACAACAGAAGCTGAGTACATGGCGACAGGAAGCTGTTGTGCACAGATTCTTTGGTTGAAACAACAACTCAAAGATTATGGAATCACAGTTCGCAAAGTTCCTATCTTTTGTGATAGCACAAGCGCTATAGCACTCACTGTGAATCCTGTCTACCACACCAGATGCAAGCATATTGATATAAGGCATCACTTCATTAGAGATCATGTGGAAAAACAAGATATCACAGTTGAGAAAATCCATACTGACATCCAAAGAGCTGATATTCTAACGAAACCTCTCATGGAAGAGAGATTCAACATGCTGTGTGGAAAGCTTGAATGCTCACAATGGATACACAGCATAAGTCAGAAAGTAAAAGCAGTTCGCTAGTACAGGTCAGCCAAGAGCAGACTGACTTGGAAACTGCATGCTAACAAAAGCAGTTCGCTAGAGCAGGTCAGCCAAGAGAAGACTGACTTGGAAACTGCAGCTCAAAAGAAGCAGTTCGGTGACACGCAGCTTGAGGCCACAAACTGCGTTGAAAGTCAAAATTACTGGCCAACCTTTAAGGGGGAACTGGAGATATCGTATCAATCTCCATTTAATTCTTTGCAGAATTTAATATTTCCTCTCACTTATCCTCACAAAAATCTTCTTCAAATCTTTTTACTGTTAAGTGTTTGAAAAGTTTTACACAGAAATCGAGGGATTTATGTCATTCTAAGAAGGAAAAAGAAGAGAGAAGAAGCGCGTGATACTCACCTTCTCTGAATCACCTTTTCACGCGCCTCTATTGAGATTTATTAATAAAATCTTAACCGTTGGAGAAAACTCTATAAATAGAGAGAAACTCTTGAACTCTTTACGCGTTTCTTGAAATCCTCTGAAATCAATTTCAAAATTTCTTTCGCTTCTCTTCAAAAATCATAAATTCACAATCATTACTTACCTCTCTGCAAAAATATCTACAGATTCACTAAGTGCTCAAGTGAAGAAAGCAACCCCTCTCATCTTTTTTGAGAAAGTTGTTGTGCTAGACAAATATGGATACAGAGGCCTGGATCCGATGATTGAAGCTATCACCCAATGTGATGGTTTCTTCAATATCATCACTCAACATCCACGAGTGACGCTACCAATGAATGTTGCTTATTTGCTGTGTTCTTTGGAATCAACGGCCGGAGATCCCGCAACGGCGACCTTTCTGGTCAATGATGAAGAAGAAAGGCTTCATCTTCTTCCAGTCGTCCTTCAGATCTACAGATTGACGGATGCAGGGGCTATCACAACAATTGATGACGTGCCCATGGATGCTGTCAATGACGTGTATCACCAAGCTCTGTTCGAGCCCAAGAAGGTTTATGATCAAAAAACCTTCAACCGCCACGACTTGAAGTCTGAGTACAGATACCTTTTCGAGTTCGTCCACAACATGTTCTTTTCATATTTAGGATCAAACGAAGCTATCACTCTGTTGAAATTCAAACTGCTGACTGCTGTGGTGAAGCAGTTAGATGTTAACTGGGCCAGGGTGCTAGTCAACCTGTTCATCAAGGAGGCCACTGAGCGACCTGCCAGAATCAAGGCCAACATGCAGCTTCGTCATGGCACCAAGCTCTCCATCATACTGCAGAGAACACTTACAAATCGTATGTGGCCTGTCTGCACCGGATTTCCTGATGAAAACTGGTTCCTAACACCTGCAACCAGTTGATCATGATACTTGGCATTCTGTCACACAAGATCAACAAAGCAAGAGGTGCAGCCAAGCAATTGCTCACAGAGATGCCCGATTCAAAGGAAGATGAAGATACAAGTGAAGATGGCAGTGAGAATAAAGAAGAAGATAGTGACTGCGCTGAGATAGTCAGAAAAGGAAAAAGGAAGATGACGGATCCGCAGTCTGTGCCCTTACAAAAGCGCACCACTCGATCTGTAGCAGCAACCTTCGTGGAAGTAGACCCCAAACCTGCTAGTCCAACGCAGCCTGTCTCTCCACAGGTTGATAAGGAACCTGCTGGCATCAAGTCCACTCCAGGTTCCCCGTCCAAAGCTCAGTCCAAGCAAGCTCCAGACTCCGCAGCTCCAGACTTCACAACTCCTCCATTTAACAGCTCAACTGCAGTTGACAACATGTTATCATTCTTCAACGCAGAATTCCTTAAAATGTCTAGGAAGGTTAACATGTTGGAACTGGAAACCAAGTTGTATGTTGATGAAAAGGTTGCAGCTTTACAAGATGAGAATGCCAAGCTGTGGGAGTTCATCAAAGCTCACATTGGTGAAAAGGATGCACATGGACAGTTCGTAATGGATAAAGGACAGTCCAACTAGGTGGAAACTGCAAGATCAGAAACTGTGGATAAGTCACAGTTTGCATAGGGAAGTGTCATGGACGACCTGTATCAGTCTCTATGTTTTTGAATTATGTTCTAAATATGTCAATAATATGCCTTAATATTTCAAATGTTCAAATTTTCAATAACATATCTCTTGCTTCACTTGATCAATTTTAATGCCTTATCAATCATTTTCATTTATTGAAGCATGTGTTTTGTTATTTATTGAAATCATTGTTAAGGATATTCTGACACATCACTTAACATTCGCACTTCACTTTCCATGTATGTCAAAAAGTGCATGCACAGTGTCAAATCCGCATTTAATGCGAGGCGACGGTTGAGTGTAAGGGCTGTGCGAGTGGGCTTCATAACCACCCCACGCGCCCACTACATCGCGGATTTCTAGGGTTTTAATACCATCCGCTGAACGGTTGAGATGCCTTCATCTCAACCGCTCATTCTCGCTTATATATATGGGATAACTGTGCATCGTCTTCTTCATTTCAAATTTCCGACTAAATTTCGCCATTTTTCTGCAACTTATAACTCTCAAAACTCCTATGTTTTTCAGTTATCAAACACTCTCTAGCAATGGCAGCCGAATCTTCCTCTCACATTGTCCATCAATCAACCACGCAGCAAAATCTTCCAACAACTGCCGAAGAAAAGATTCAATTTATTCAAGAGTACATTCTCACGGAGCCCTCTGCAAATTTCTCTACCTACGGCTTCGCCGGTCTCGACGAGATGTACGCCTCCATCAAAGCTGCGGAAGGGTTCTACAAAATCATCTCTCACGAGCCTAAATTCTGGCTCCCGCAACAAGTAGCCATGTTCATTCTCACATATTTTTGCACGGAGGGTGTCGACTCCGCCGTCTTCCATCTTCTGATGCCAAACCAGCCCGACGAGCCCATTCCCATTCTGCCGCTCATCTCTCGAACCTACGGCATCGCAGATTCGGGAACGGTGGAAATTCTGTATCACAAGACCTCAGGTCTCATATTGGAGGTTTCTGACACATATCTGGAAACTGTGTATCAGAAAGCTCTGATGGAACCTGCAGAGAAATACGATGGAAAGAGGTTCTCGCGACCTCTTCTGCGACCTGCATGCAGAGTCCTCTTCGAATTTGTTCACAAAGTCTTTCTTGGTTACTCTGGTAACCACGATACAGTTACTCCAGCAAAATTCAGGATCATGACTACAATCGTACAGGACCTGGACGTGAACTGGGCCAGATTTCTTCTTGAGCTGATAAATGAAGAGATCAAGCAGCTCTCGATCACGTTCGAAGGTGATGAGCTGACTGAATTCCGAGTCGCCCGGAACCTGCGATTGGGAACCAAGATCTGCTCCCTGATTCAAGATCTCCACCCCAATCCCCACTGGAATGGAATGACGCCATTCATCAAAGAAAAGGTCCCCAAGGACCAGAAGCAACTAGAACTCATCATTGGCGTCGACAACACAGTTTTTGCCAAGTATGATGACTCTGTCAAACCCTATCTACTTGAGATGGGAAGGTCCAACCCAGCCTGGGTACCTCCAGTTCAAAGAGACAACAAGAAGAAGAGGCAGCACGCCCCCGGGAAACTGCTTGACAGACCATCCAAGTCTGTGAGAATCTGATCTCCAACTCCTATCTCGCGCAGGTTGCATACGGAGTTTGCTGAGATTGAAGTGCAGCACCGTCCCGCTCACCAAATAGATTCCACTGCTCTTGCAGCTCCCATCGCACAGACTGCAATTCCTATTCCTCTTGTCCGTGATATCTTCCAGGCTCCAGCTCTGGAGACAGTTTTCGAGGAAGAATCCTCTCATCATCCCAGCTCTTCACCAGAACTCGACATCCAACTTATTCTCTCATCCGACGGTGATGATGTCAAAGAAGATCCGGTGAAAACTGCAGCGGCCATGCTGGTCAACTCCATCGAGATAACTGCTAAGCAAACAGTTTCCGAGTCTTTTCCCGGAATCGATCTCACTCCAGAGACTAGGCAGATGGCGTGCAGGCTACGAATCTTGCTCGATGGAAAGGACAAGTCTTACAGCGATCTCAAGTCCATTTTCATGATCCACTCCATCGAAGAACTCGAGATTGAAGAGCATAACCTTGGGAAGTATTTTGGCTATGCTTCGATTCCTGAAGCTCGCGAGTACTTCAAACAGTTCATCCTGTCAAGGATGTAGAGAGAGGCCAAGGCTCTCAACATTGATTTAAAACCGTTTTACACTCATGATCGCAACTCTTATAATTTCAGGTATCCTGAGGATGAAGAATTCAGTCCAATTCCCTCTCCCACTCAGAACAGCGAGGATACAGAGTCCGATCACGACCGTGCTATCACCTATTCTGTTGCAGCCGCTAGCACTCCTCTATCTGCCGTGCAAGACGACTTGAAGAAATTCATCTCTGAGGAGGTTGCCAAGGTGAAGGCAACAGAGGTCGAAGAGCACCAGAAGATTGCCAATCAGATTGAAGCAATGGACACAGCTGCATCTGCCATGCTGGCAAATATCAAGGCGGAGATGCCAAAAGTCATTAAGGAAACTGTGGCAAGCCAGTTTGAAACCTTCATCTCCACCCGACTCAAAGCTGCAACGGACGAGCTGCTTCCCACCCAGCTATCTGAATTGCAGGTTGCTTCCGAAACTTCCATCTCTAACCTGCAATACGAACTTAAGCAGCTCACCACTCTTGTCCACGAGTTTACTGCCAAGCTTACTCAGACAACCTCTAGCTCCCTAAAGAAAGAAGAGGAAATGCAGGGGAACATCAGCTCCCTGCTGCAGTTCAAAGAAAAGATAGAAACGGATCTGTCCTTGATCTCTCAAGAACAATCCTCTCTGAACACCCTTCTTCAAAATCTCATCGATGATAATGCCGAAAAGGGGGAAGAAAGAGGAAACAAGACATAGGTTACAGGAAGAAGTAAGAAGGCACAGGCTGCTCAACCTTCTCAAGGTTGCTCTTCCCAACCTGTGATGCCAACTGCAACCGCTCAACCTGTATCAACTGCCCAACCTGCTACTGCCACGCAGCTGTCTGCTCAAGAGAAAGCTTCAGCTAAATCCAACCTCATCCGGCTTATGGCAGAAGCTAGATACTCTGCTGAAGAATGCGCAGATGAAGGCAAGCAGAAGCGGTTTCTGGCTGATCTGAAGAAACAAAGGGCAAAAGATAAAGCTCGTGTCGCAAGCTTCAGAGGTCTTAAAAGCTGCAAGGAACAAGCTGACAAAAGAGAACCAACTGATTGGCTACCAGTGGATGATCAACCTCTATGGGACGAGTTCCTTAACCATTTCATTTTGCATCACTACTGGTTGCAAATCGATGCTCAATACACTGGTGACACCAAGATAACTTTCCACAACTGGCTGCAAGCTTTCCCAGACCGCGAATTCATCAAAAGAGTCAGGCCGAAAGCTGCAAAGGAGAAGGTCACGCTCAATCCGCCTAAGATAGAGACCTTCCAACCTCCCACTGTCTGCGGCACTGACACTCCAGACATCAACCGAATCAATACATTCATTAGGAGTGTTGCAGCTCAGTATGGCTGCAAGACCACAAACTGTGACGAGTACAGGTCAATTCGAGATAGCATATATGCAGCCATGTGAACTGTAAGCAAGGAAAAGATAGCTGAAGAAAGGTTCAAGACTGTGAGGAAGTAACCTGATCGTTTTCATTTGCTTCATGTATCAACTCTCTGTAATCTGTGAATATCAATTCAGTTGACACTATAAATGAAAAATGATCATCTTTTAATTCCTGATGACAATCTCTCTTTGTCCAGGCCTTTGCATGTTATGCTTTAAATTTTCTAACATTTTCTGCTATGCAGTTGGCTGGACATCAAACCTTTCAATTCTTCTAAACCAAAATGTAAAGTGTGGGTTTCGGCATTATCAAAACGGGGGAAATTGTTGGGAACCCTTTGAAACTGAGTTTTGATAATGCTATTAGAAACCACACTTAGATAATAGGTTTTAAATGGAACAGGCTGGTCTCTGTGTTTGGATCAGTCAAGTTTTACTCGGACAGGTTGCTCATGTAAAGGTCAAGGTTGCAAGTGCAACCTGATACCTAAACCACCCAACCTGTCATACTGTTCCATTAAGTAAACTGTCTATGTAACCTGCTCTTACTATGCTAGAAGTTTTCACTTGAAGGTTACAAAGGGACTGAAGACAGTTCGAGGTATAGGAAGCTCGACCTGAGAAGATCAACCTGAGCTGTGGTTGAGAAACCTGTTCTCACCCAACGATAAGAATTGTGTCAGTGTACGGTACTGCAAATCCTGACACACTTCCAACGGCTCTATTTCAATTGCTTCACTATAAATATCTCAACTCATTCCAGATTGAAGTACGGGAAACTCAATATACAAGCCAAAACTCTACAGAAATCTCAAGCTGAAATTCATTCAATCAACACTCGAAATTACTAGAGTTTTCCCAAGTGTTGATCATTGTAGATTTCTAATCTTTCTGGAATCTGTCTTACTAGAACACATCACACACACTCTCCCTACCATCAAAGTTGAAAAACTAGTGTAGTTGATTGAGTTGTATTCCTCACGACGATAGCTATTCTCAGCTCTTTAGTTTGGATAGTAGCACTAGTCATTTAGTGTTAGTAAGATTGTATGATAGTTTGTATGTAAGTAAGAAGAGACACGACTCAAGAATCGTGCTAGATTCAGTCTAAGAGAAAGACTTGAATTTGGACTGGACCTCCACCAGTGTTAAAAGGAGCGAAAAATCTCAAGTTAAGGGATTACAGATTCGACGGAATCTGGCGTGGATGTAGGAGCTGTTTACTCCGAACCACGATAAAAATTCCTAGTGTCTCTCTTGTTATTTACTTATTCATTTACACAGTTTGCATGTTCACAACCTGCACCACTGTAACCTGTCTTGCATGAACACTTGTCTGAACTAAAGTTTCCTTTGAAAACTATTTTGAAAAACTGTCTTGAAAACTGTTAGCCAACCTTTCCACCAAACTTCTGCACATAGGTTAGTTTTGCAAGCTCAGCAGTTTACTGATTGAGCTGGAAAAACTAAACTGCTCTGATATACTGTAGTGACGACTCAGTAAGATCAAACATTTTTTGAAAAATCAAAAACCTGTTGGCTAATTGGTGTATTCCCCCCCCCCCATACACCAATAACTATTTATCGGGACCTACAGATACGGACGTGTGGATACTAAGAAAACTAGAATCGGAGAGGGAAGAGGAGAAAGGCAGCGGTGGCGGTGGCTACCACCGGTGATCCGGGCTGCGTGACTCGTCACGGCTTATACCCATAGGATCGTCGTCTCGCCATGGTTGCCCTGCTTCTTTCGGCATACCTTTTGGACTTTGAAGGATCGAGAAACTTCAGGATAAGCTCAGGAAACTTTTCATTTTATAAAAGTGAGTTTGAATGAGAATGAATTTCTAAAGGCCCTAGGCCCCCTATTTATAGAGTTTCAAAAACCGGCACAGACATTTGCAAAAAGTGCTTTTTGAGTATACGAACTTGGATTTCAGAAATTCAAGTGTCTATGGATTCCAAATGAAGAACTGAGAAATATGAAACTAAGCATGATGGTTTTGGAGACTCGAGAATAAAATAATATTTGATTGGTCGACATGAAAAATGGAGTTTTGTAAAATAATTCCTAAAAATTCCCAACTTCTTTCATTAGACTAATTCGGCTTTAAAAAGACTAAGGAAACTCTCTTTATATTTTTAGGATTTTTATTTAACCCTATAGAATTTTCCGTGTCGTTACATCCCTCCACCTCTAAAAGAAATTCAACTCTATAGATTTAACCCTGTACCTTAGAATTCTAGGTCTGGGTATTGGGCTCTTATTTGCTCTTCCACCTCCCAGGTGGCTTTACCATCATCGTGATGATTCCAAAGGACATTTACTTGGGCTATCTCCTTATTTCTAAGTACCTTAATTTTTCGATCGAGAATCCTAATGGGCCTTTCCTCGTACTGAAGGTTGGGATCGATGGTGATTTTTTCTAACTTAATGACATGCTTTGGGTCGAACATATACTCGCGGAGCATAGAGACCTGGAAGGTGTCGTGTACGTTTGAAAGGTTCGGGGGCAGAGCTAATCGGTAGGCGACACTCCCTATCTTATGAAGAATCTCAAACGGTCCGATGTATCATGGCCTAACCTTTCCTCATTTGCCGAATCGGATTACTCCATAGGTTGGCGATACTTTGAGAAACACTTTATTTCCAACTTGGAATTTGAGGTCTTTTCGTCGTCAGTCGGCGTATGACTTTTGGCGATCTTGGGCTTCCTTTATTCAGGTGCGTATTGTGGCGACGATCGATTCCATTTCTTGCACCAATTCCGGTCTTAATAGTTTCTGTTCTCCAACTTCGTCCCAATATAGCAGTGATCGGCACTTCTTTCCGTATAGAGCCTTATATGGCGCCATGCCAATGGTAGTTTGGTAACTATTGTTGTAGGCAAACTCGATGAGTGGTAAGATTTCCTCCCAACTTTCTCCTCTATCGGACACGACGGCTCTCAACATATCTTCTAACACTTGGATCGTTTGTTCAGATTGGCCATTGGTTTGGGGGTGAAAGGCGGAACTGAACTTGAGTTGGGTTCCCATTGCTTCTTGAAGGCTCGTCCAAAATTTTGAGGTGAATCGAGGATCGCGATCGGACGTAATCATACGGGAATTCCGTGCAGTCTCATGACTGCCTTTAGGTAGAGACGGGCTAGTTGATGGATTGCCTTCACTTGTTGACATGCTAAACACTTTTCGACGAAAGTCATGATGTTTTTGTTCAGGGCCTCCCACCATAAATTCCTTCAGAGATCCATGTACATCTTTGTGCTTCTAAGGTGAGCGGTGTACGGCGTGTCGTGTGCCTTGCTAAGAATTTCCTCCTTGAGTACCTCGTCATTGGCACGCAGATTCGTTGGTCGAAGAGTAGGGCTCCGTCGCTAGCTATCTTACATCTTTTGGCGTTCGCTCCATCAGTGCCAACTTGTTTCCGGATCTTTTCTAACCGCTCGTCTCTTCTTTGGGCTTATATGATTCATTCACGCAGGTCGGGTTGCATGGCATTGGCGGCTAGGTGGCCTTGTATTATCATGGGCGGCTGGATTATACGAAGTTTGAGCCTTGCAAACTCTCATGCCAATTGCTCCTCATTCGTGAGGATGTAGGCTAGTTTTCCTCGTGTCTTGCGGCTAAGGGCGTCGGCTACAACATTGGCTTTTCCCGGGTGATAACTGATCGTGCAATCATAATCTTTCACGAGTTCTAACCATCTCCATTGTCTCATGTTAAGTTCCTTTTGCTCGAAGAAATACTTAAGGCTCTTGTGGTCCGTGAATATCTCGCACTTGACTCCATAGAGGTAGTGCCGCCAGATTTTTAATGCGTGTACCACGGTTGCCAGCTCCAAATCGTGAGTCGGGTAGTTTAGCTCGTGAGGTTTCAGTTGGCGTGACGCGTATGCGATAACCTTTCGATCTTGCATCAGCACACATCCAAGTCCTTGGCTTGAGGCGTCAGTATAGATCACGAATTCAAGTCCGTTCTGCGGAATGGTGAGAACTGTTGGGGTTGTTGTATATAGCTAAAGCAAAAACGTGTTTTAGTATATATGACATGTATTCCACTGGTAACAATCACCTATCTGAATAAATATATTAATAAGAATAAGCCCTATATCTCATGTTTTAGAACACGTGGACGGCTGATGTCAGCGAGCATTGATGGTTGATGCGGTTGCTGATTACTCGAAGACTTCTGTTTCTTTGTTTTATCTTTTGGTTTTGAGATAGATGTTTGGGATGATACATTACTTTACTGTTTTTCATTACATTGGTGCCAAATTTTGGCGGTACATTTGTTTTGAATTGGTTTATGGATGATTTCGGTTTTAACATTTGTGTTAATTTGATTTTAACACTGGTTGTTAAATGTTTTTCATTCATGTGTTGAAGTAATTATCTAGTAACATGGAATATCTCAAATATGATTAGATAAATGTAGTTGTTTCTTTGTTTCTCACCTCTTTTCTCATCTTGTTTTGAAACATTACTAAACTATGTCAAGTATCTATAATTCTACCTTACAATTTGAGTATAAATTGGCATTATGACCGATTTTAACTCAAGTTGGATATAAGGGATATTTGCATGTATCATACTGCAAATTAGTTGAATTAAGATTGGTGATAAGTTGGATTAGTAAAAGTTTCAATAAAAGATTAAAAGGATAAGGTGATGAAAAAGGTTGTTATTGAACGAATGTTCAAAAATGATAGGATCATTCAAGGAATTTCAATAAGTCAAGAAGTACAAGAATGAATAGTCACAAGTATTCTGCACAAGGTCATCTTTATTGCAGTGGGAGTGTTTTTAGAAATAGAACACTAAATCGTTTTTCATATACATCAAGAAATTAGTTTTCTTGGAAAATGTACATGAGGAAAGAAATGACCACGTGAACATGAAAGTTTAATTGAGAAGGTTAAAGTAATTGATACGATCCATGTTAATTTGCAAGGTTCATTGTTGGATTTAGATCCATGATGAAAAGTGCAAATGGCAATGGAAGAACAAAGTTGATATGAAAAATATAGAAAAAGTTTTTTATATTTCTATATTAACACTTTTTGTACCTCATAAGTTATAATCCAATATCTGTTTAAAGTCAATGGCTTTTGGCAGGAAAATATTTGGATATAACAGTTATGTTGGATCAAATGTGTATCAATTAAGGACATTATTCTGAATGCTTGATAACTCTTGCCGAAATTCGAATAATAGGAGCATTTATGGAATGACATGCATAAAATCAAGTTTTATGGAACGTGTCAATAAATGTTATAGTTCTCATGGTAATGAAGATGATAGGTGTGATTTTCTTGTACATTATGTGATGATATCACTAACTTTGGCAACATTGTGAAAGTATTATCAGACATAATGGTGATGGTTATCCGGACAGTTTAAGACGCAGAATTTGAATAATGTAGGGTACATCCATAAGGATAGTATACATGATTCAAGTATTCTACGTAGGTTACTGTTCTGACTAGGTTATCGATATAATTTATATCGAAAAAGTGTCAGATATTTGCTATTGCTGAGTGCAAGGTAACAAATATAGTTCATTAATGAACACGGATAATTGGGGAGTGTGTTGGTAAATGAGGTAATCGACCTTAAATCTATGTGTTCACTTAGAAAAGGAGAACCATACCTTGGAGAATCTCGGAACAGTAAAATGTTTATGAGAGTTCTTTCATGACAAGCTAAATATGTAGTGGGAGCTACTAAAGCAGCTGTATGGTTGGAAACTTTACTTTGTGAAATGGTAGTAATCCTATCTTGCAAGAAATCTCACATGAGTTTTCAAGTGCAGAAGCAAGATCTATGGATTTGTCAACCTGGAAAAACACATAGGAGTACCGATTGGTTTATGTAACCATAAGGCGATATTGCGTGTATAAAGGAACATTTAAGCAGGAATGTTTATATGGCGGTTTATTCACTAAATTGAGTATGCCGGCACCTCGGAAGCACGTGGTGGGCATTGTCTCAGTGATCCTCCCACGGTAAAATCTTTCAGTATAAGTGGGAGAAGATGTGAAATACAGTGATGCCATATAGTTTCCGATAGACACATGGGTATACTAAAAGTTTTTACTTTAGTATAAGTGGGAGATTGTTGGGGTTGTTGTATATAGCTAAAGCAAAAACGTGTTTTAGTATATATGACATGTATTCCACTGGTAACAATCACCTATCTGAATAAATATATTAATAAGAATAAGCCCTATATCTCATGTTTTAGAACACGTGGACGGCTCGAGTGTCAGGGAGATCACGCAGCGTTCGACAATAATTATGAGATATAAACAGTGTCACAGTCGAGATAGCTTGGGAAAACTATCGGTTTAGACTGCAACATAACGGTAGTGGCGGGTCTCAGTCGCTAGTTATGTTGGTACGGTGGAACGTATTGACAGGATCGAGTGAGATAAGGTTCTTCTGATACTGACCCTAGCAATAGGTGAAGAACTAGAGATCTCGGGATTTAGAGATATGATCTTAATCTCGATATGCTATTAGAGATATATGTGTTGTTCACTGTTACTTTGACTTGTATAGCTAAGGGTCTATCGCAGCATCCCTGATGACTTGCATCTTGGGTAACATGAGGGCACATAGTATGTCTAATTAGTTATATCGAGACACCGTGTCCGTATTAGGTTGAGAGATATCCCCTCAGGGAGTTCACAAGGTTTATTATACCAAGTCATGCATGCTGATTAAGTTCAGGTATAATAATAAGGGGTGAACGGGTACTACTTGAGGAAAATAAGATGTTAATTAATTATGAGCAGTCAGAGGAGCTCTAATTAATTAATGGATATCGGAGTCATTAAACACGGGGATAGCTCTAAATAAAGTATCAGCCCCAATCTACAAATTGGGACAGAGCGGTGATTCAGTTGTGATTCTTTAGTGGAATGCATCACAGCTCTAATGAAATAAATGTTCTGGGTTGATCATGGTTATTTCATTAGGTAAGGCTAAACTCTGTCTGGTACATAGATCCCTGGGGTGGCCCAAGAGCTCTTCAGGAAAGGAATTCAAGGTATTATTGAGGGATATCAGTTTTGGACTGAAAAGAGACATTATGGGTTTGAGCCCATTAATGTGGCGCCTACTGTAGTGTAAGGGACGCCAGTTTCCTCTTTTAGTGTCCATCTGATCTCAATAATTGTACTCTGGTTAATTATATAATTATGGAATAAATTAATATCTAATTAATTAAGATTTATTCTTAATTAAGGAATTAGATAATTAATTTAATAATTATATATTATTTTCCTTATAATAATTAGGATTAATTCTAATTATATTTAATTAGAATTTGTTCCAGTAATTATTAACTAAACCGGGCTTTAATTAATTAAAGCCCGTGACTTAGTGGACAAGGAAAGTGGCGCCCCCTCCTCTTATAAATAAGGAGGAGGAGATTCTCAAAACCCTAAGTGTTGAAGCAGTGAGAATCGGCGCCTACTGCATCAGAGGGAGAGTTCCTGGTTCCAAAGTTCCTAGACGCCCACACAGTCGAAGAACTTCGAGGAAAGGGATCACACCTCAGTAATCTAGACCTGTAAATTACTCCGTCGGCACAGATCTGAGGTATAACATTCTTAACTCGATTATATGATTTAGTTGCATTTAAATTATCACATCCAATTCGAAGATCCTGTGGGAAAAAGGAATGCTTTCAAGCAGCAGTTCCAGCAAGAACAGGGGCGGTGGTGAGTCGGGTCTTTAGATCTAGGAAGCTCTTCTTGCATTTGTCTGTCCAAACGTACTTGGTGCCTTTCTTAAGAAGTTACGTCATGGGTCGGGCAATTTTCAAAAACCCTTCGATGAAATGTCATTAGTAGCCTACGAGTCCTAAGAAACTGCAGATTTCGTTGGCGGTGGTCGGGGCATCCCACTCCTTGACTGCTTCTATTTTGGCGGGGTCTACTTTGATTCCTTCAGCTGAGACGATATGACCAAGGAACATGACTTCCTTTAGCCAAAACTCGCATTTGCTAAATTTGGCATAGAGCTTCTCACGTCGTAGCGTCTCGAGTACGATTCTGAGGTGTTCTTCATGTTGTGCTCGATCCTTGGAGTAAATAAGAATGTTATCAATGATAACTAATACGAATCCACCGAGGTACGGGTGAAAGACTCGATTCATTAGGTCCATGAAGATGGCGGGCACGCTGGTTAGTCCGAAGGGCATTACGGTAATTCATAATGTCCATAGCGTGTTCTGAAAGCTGTCTTTGGAATATCTTCTCTTCGAACTTTGAGTTGGTGGTATCTAGATCTTAAATCAATCTTCGAGAATACGCAAGCTCCTCTGAGTTGATTAAATAGGTCGTCTATTCTAGGGAGCGGGTAACGATTCTTGATGGTGAGTTTGTTCAACTATTGATATACGATGCAGATCCTCATGCTGTCGTCCTTTTTCTTAACAAATAATACAGGTGCTCCCCAAGGTAAAACACTAGGTTGGATGAATCCTAGATCGAGCAATTCTTGTAGTTGGACTTTGAGTTCTTGCAGCTCTTTGGGGGCCATCCGATATGGAGCTTTTGATATAGGGGCAGCTCCGGGCTCAAGGTCGATCGGAAATTCGATTTGGCGATCCGGGGGCAATCCAGACAATTCGGCTTGAAAGATGTCTGTGAAGTCACGAACAACAGGTATGGCAAAGATCGGCTCATCTTGGATTGGCTGTTCTTCTAATGTTACCCAGAAGCACTGGCTGGTCCCTTTTCGCACAGTGGACACTGCTTTCATCCCAGAGATGATCAGTATCCTTACTCCAGTCCTTGTTCCTTGAAAGCTCACTCGGTTGGGTCCAGGGCCTTGAAGAGATATTTCCCTTTTGTAGCAGTCGATGGTGGCTCCATTCTTTTCTAACCAATCCATTCTGAGAATAATGTCGAACTCCATCATGATGATAACGAACATGTCGGCTGAGAATTCTTATTCACCTATCTTTAAGGGTTGGGCTACATAGGTGCGGTTGGTAATCATGGACATCCCAGACGGTATGTTAATTTGGAGTGGGACCTCTATCGTGTTGGGTACTATGGCTAGGTTGTTGCATGCTCGTTGCGAGATGAATGAATGGGAGGCGTCTGTATCAAATAATGCTAAAACAGGTATGTCGTTGAGTTAGATCATACCTGCTAGATTCTCTGGTGATTACGCAATCTGATCACTATTGAGGGCGTATGCTCGGGCTTGCTGGAATGGTCGAGGTGGCGGGCGCTGGTTTCCAGGGTTGCTAGGGACATTGCGAGGTGGTGGTGGCGGTGGGTTCTGGAAGCGTTGATTTTCGATGGGGCGTTGAGGTTGCCGGCATTCATGTGAGTAATGTCCCAACTTGCGGCAGTTGAAGCACTCGATGACTCTTTTCTTTTGGCAGATGCCAGGGTGATTACTTTTGCAGGCTTGGCACCAAGGTGCCACAGTTCGGGGTGCTTGGTACTGCTGCGGGGGTTGATTGTGTTGATTCGGAGGTGGCACATTTCGGTTTCCTTGGTTGTTGTTGTTGTTTCTGGCGTCCCATTTTCTCTTTCTGTGGTTTGGATCGAAAACTTGGTGTGGCTCAGTGGCTCTTTCCCTTTCCTTTGGTAGCAGTGACTCGATCTCCAAGGCACATCCGAGGGTCTGGGCATAAGTGAGAGTGTTGTGGCTTGCTAAAGGGATGCTGATCTCGGGATGGAGGCCTCGGCGGAATTTCTCGGCATGGCTATGATCAGTGTTGAGTAGAGTCGGGGCATAACGGGATAGCCGGTTGAAGAGGCGGTCATATTCAGACATGGTGCGTTTTCCTTGGCACAAGTTCTAGAACTCATTCTGACGATTCTGACGATAGCAGTCTGGGACGTACTTCTCATAAAGCTCATTCTTGAAATCCTCCTAAGTATAGTTCTCCCACTGTTCTGGCAAAATGGTCCTCTTAACAGATTCCCACCAAAAGTCGGCTTCATCGGATAGTCAGTTGATGCTGAAGGTAAACTTATCAGCCTCGGAGCTCTTGATGTAGTTGAAGATCTTTCCATTGCTCGTACCCATCTCTCAGCGTCGTTAGGGTCGCCTAGACCATCAAAGGATGGCGGATTCTGCCTATGGAAACACTTGTCGTTTCTAGCAGTATCTAGGTTTACCCCGTGGATGTTTCCTCTACGGGCCATTGCTAAGTCGGTCAGTCTAACTATATTTCAAAATCACAAAGTAGTTTAGATCTCATAAATGTTGGCACAATTGGTTAGTAACGGTAAGGGAAATATGAGACAACACAATCCGAACTTCACAACCATTCACAACTCAATCCATTTCTCATCATAATGAGAAATTCATTAGCACAATTTCAATACTCGTAACACGAGACAACACATTCCGATTATCATAACCATTCACAACTCAACTCCTTTCTCATCATAATGAGAAGTTTATTAGCAAAATTTCAATAACCGTAATCCACACATAAGCATGTTTGATTCATAGCACATACATAGAGATTTTTACACTTTTGAAAATAACGCAGTTAGACATGTATAAATTCTAAAGATTTTGAAGAGGGGCGGGGAACATGCAACCAAAAGTAAATAAAATTTTTAAAAGAGTAAGGTTTTTATCATAACGTATAAACCTTCGGGAGGTTATACAAAATGACATATATAAAAGGTTTTGAAAGCATGTAAACCAGTCATGATGCAAAATGGATGCGAATGTAGAGATCGCAGCAGGGGTGGCTCATGAAGCGCCCACACCAAAAACCCTATCGTCTGAGGTACTGTCAGTTGTACATGTGTCCTCAACTGATTCTCTACTCATCATCAACTCCGGATATCTCTAAACATCGGTGGCTCAGGATGTCACTGACTCCTCCTCTGCCTCACTGCTGATACTCATATCACTATGCGACCCATCGTATCCATCATCATGCTCAGTCACATCTATGCCATCGTTGTCACTTTCTGTCCCCTCACCGTACTCCACGGCAAACCTCAGAGTAGGTCCGGGTGGTAAGGACCTGATCCGTGCTCTAATCCTTACTCGATCTGTCCCTCTCTCGGGTGCCGTCTCCTCAAATCTGACATCGTCTGGGCTATCAACCGGGTAGAGCTCCTCATCCGTGAATCTATCGAACTCTCTCATGCCGTGCTCATCATAGTCTCCCTCTGCCATCTCTCCTTCATAATCTGCTATGTCAGGTGTACGGGCCCGGAATCGACGCCGAGCTCTGGTCTGTCCACCCTGTAAGGTCATAGCCGGACGTCTGAACTCATGCCGGACTATCGGTGGTGCAATCCAATGTCCGTCAGGTCCTCGAATCGCACAGACTCCAAGTCCCATGGATGGTGACTTGAGGGGTGATGATGGTCTGGGGGGCGTAAGTGGGCGAAGAATCGTGTCGAACTACGAAGGTAAGGGGCCGGACAATCGTCCCACTATCCATGAATCATCTCTGCCATCCTCTGATCGGACATCGAGTAGTCCTACCTCGTCTCTCACTCCGGACGGTCCTGCCTTGTCTCTCTGGCTAGAAATCTGTAACCTTGGATCCTCATAGTGTTGAAACCATGCCAACTCCTCGGGTGTGTAATCATGAACTCCCGACATATGTGGTCCCATCAGGTGCTGGTAATCGGGCTGAACTCCAAGTGGGGTCAGATGCTCAATCGGTGGCTACTCGTCTCTCTGCTTTGCTAGGAAATCGGTAAGTGTCGGGCTCTCAGGAATGTGTGTCTAGCTCGTCCAATAATCATCCACGACTCGGGTCGTCTCGTCAATGGCTAGTGTAAGTGGAGAAGTCGGATGATAGATCCCGGTGTAGTACTCCTCCTCGGTCATGGTCCAAGTGCTAGCGTCGATGAGGTAAGGTGACAAGATACCATGATATAGCGGTTGTGGTGTCGGAAATAAAGAAACACTGAGAGGTGTCGCTCCGTATTGACTGAATTGTAGGGCTAAGTAGGTGGCAAACTCTAGATAGCAAATCGTCTCAACCCACTATCCATCAGCTAGGTAACCCCTCGTACGTCTCACATACTCTGCATAGCTAGCCCAATCTCCCAGTAACTGCATCGTCAATCCTCGTACTGCGGCCATCTCAGAAACTCCGGCCTCGATGGCGTCATAGTAGGTGCGCAAATATCGGAAAATGAAGTCACCTACTGTCTTGTCATCTCTTATTCGGCACTCCTGAAATCTTCGAACCATCTCAATGAAACACCTGATCGGATGCATGAAGTACCTATACCTGTAAAAGGGTTAGTGTAAAGGATACATATCGATGCTAGATCTGTACAGACTCTCTCATCCTCCTTGGGGCGCCAATTCCCAAGTCGACCGAGTGTGTGTGTACCTGGTATGCTCAATGCAATGCATATATAAAATGCAACACATAAGGTTTTTTAAAAAGAAAACGTTAGTGAAATCAAAGTTTTTGAAAGCAAGAGACGTAAAATAATCAAGGGCATGCGTTTCATGTAGTTCACGAATTTCAAGGAAGAGTTGTACCTTTTGAGCGGACGGTGGCGACGGGGAAAAGGAAGAGAACACGTAACCGGACAGTTTGAGTTTAGAGAAACGATTCTACACTCGACAGAAGAATAGTCTTTTGATTCCAGAGCAGACATGCTCTGATACCATTGTGTAACGCCCCGGATTCACTAACTTAGAAAACCCAGTTCCGGAATGCTACAGGGGAAGGGGTGGATGATTTAGGGGGTTTCATTAGAGGAGTTTATCTTTTAATTGCCCGGAAAAATTAGGCAGCATTTCCTCTACAATAGGATCGAATCCACAGTGAAACCAATAGACTATTCAACACCCATCAGCTGACCAGAGTTTATATAAAGCGTTACAACAGTGGCGGACCAGACCGCACTACAGTTGGATCCAGTTTATAAGTTAATTCGAAATACTGAATGAAAAGGTAAATATATATATATATATATGTAAAAGCGGTATAGACCTTAGCGGTGAACCGCACTTCAGTCGACTGGAATGTAAATGACGTGAAGTAAATATATATATATATATATAAAAGCGGTATAGACACTGTCGGTTGTCCGCACATATCAACTGAATGTAAATGATGTAAGGTAAAGGAAAGCGATAATGACAGTGACGGTAATCCGCACATATCGACTGAAATATAAATGATGTAAAGTAAAGGAAAGCGATAACGACAGTGACGGTATTCCGCACATATATGTTACAAAGTGTTAGTCACAACGGCGATAGTTCGCACTTCAACTGGTTTTCGAAAAGAGTTTGAAGTTAGAAGTTAGATGCGTAAATGTAAGTGCTTTAAAGTAAAAAGCAGAAAGTAATCATTAGTAAATCGAATAGAAAGACTTAAATAGATTAGGGTTTTGAACGGAGGCTTTTAGAGTTTCGGAAGTTCAGAAGGAGAATAGAGTTTTAGTGCCAACGCACTTGATTGAAAACGAAATAAGACAGCATTTCTTCTTCCTCTTCAATCTGTTTCTTTTCTGTCCGGTTCCACTCGCTTCGCCGACGATCATTCTGCAAAAAAAAGGAAGTTCGACAGGGCTGAGTACTATTGTACCCAGTAGGGATCATTGCCACAAAACAAATGTGCAGGAAACTCAAAGAGTTAGAGATAGAAAGAATCATTTAGTACGAACGTCGTCGTACGATATTGGATCCACGTTCCTAACTTTTCATGTTACTCTTACTCTTGCGACACACGGTCATGGATAATTCCACTCATCATGACTCCATGTCATGGATAATTCCAAACACATGTGCACAACTCTCGAACCAACGTATCAGGCTGACTGAGAGTCCGATCGTTAGTAAGAGCCTTAAACATTGAAAAATAGGATTCACAAATACTCTTGAAACAAGCCTGCACTTCAATAATATTGGGCTTACCCGAAGGAATAGATATCAACTCCGGGTTTTCGTGCCTCTTGAAAAATCCCTACCGTTAACAGTTTCTCGGTTTGCATGCTTCTCGGGTCAGACTCTAACTCCGGGTTCCTCAGGGAATATTCCAACAATGATTTTTAGGACTTAGGACCTTTCGGTTCGTCAAAAGGAATTTCCTAACTTAAATGTCTTAACGGCTAAGAAATCGATTTTTAATACCGACTTAATAGAAAACATATTTCGGACGTTCACATGGCTTCGACACAGAAGGGAAAGTTGTTTAAAACATTTTTCTAAGATTTTTGGTGTTGAGAAATCAGCCATTGAAGGTGTTTGGACTTCTTACAAATACCGATCGGAAGACATTTTCTAGAACTGCGTGAAAACCGTAACTCGGATGGGTTTGATTTTTTAGCACATGCTAGAATATACTAAATAGGTATTACAAAAATATTTATATAATATTCGGGCAGCACCTGGACTGTTTAAGGAATTTAATTCGGTACGGAGCAAAGTCGTACCGAAAGTTGACAAAATCAAAAAAACCTTCCCGATTAAATAGGCAAGGAAATGCCGGGAACAATTTTAATAAAGGGTCGGAAGACAAAAGGTGGCCCGGAGGCCACCCTATGGAGGGCGGCGCCGGCGGCGGTAACAAGGGGGGGGCGGCGGCGGTGGTTGATTATTCCGGCAGCTTCGGGCTGTCGGATGCAAAAATAGTAGAAGGGAAAAATGTTCAGAGCCTCGACATTATCTTAAAGCGATAAACATTACATGCATGCGTCGAAGCTCGGGGGACGGGGATCATATCACTTTATTTTAAATAAAACAAAACCGGGAGAAACTTGTTGAAAATGAAAATCATATTTTGAATGCATGCATGGATATGGACGTGTGGACACTAAGAAAACAAGAATCAGAGAGGGAAGAGGAGAAAGGCGGCGGCGGCGTTGGTGGCTACCGGCGACGATCTAGGCTGCGTGACTCGTCACAGCTTATACCCATAGGATCATCGTCTCGCCAGGGTCGCCCTGCTTCTTTCGGCATACCTTTTGGACTTCGAACGATCGAGAAACTTCAGGATAAGCTCTGGAAGCTTTTCGGTTTATAAAAATGAGTTTGGATGAGAATGAATTTCTAAAGGCCCTAGGCCCCTATTTATAGAGTTTTAAAAACCGGCACAGACATTTGCAAAAAGTTCTTTTTGAGTATACGATTTCAGAAATTCAAGTGTCTATGGATTCCAAATGAAGAACTGAGAGGTGTGAAACTAAGCAGGATGGTTTTGGAGACTCGAGAATAAAATAATATTTTATTAGTCGACACGAAAAATGGAGTTTTGTAAAATAATTCCTAAAAATTCCCAACTTCTTTCATTAGTCTAATTTGGCTTTAAAAAGACTAAGGAAACTCTCTTTATATTTTTAGGATTTTTATTTAACCCTATAGAATTTTTCAGGTCGTTACATATATGGCGCCACTTGTGGGCCCATGGCCCACAAGCCAGCTCTCTTGGTCCAAACCAGCTATTGGGCTCAATATTTAACTTCTGATCCATCCTGAGGTGTTTGGGCCACTCCAGGGACCTAGATACCAGACAGAGTTAGATATTATCTAATTAGATAATTACTATGCTCTCCCCTAGAGCATTTATCATAATTAGAGCTATAACTCATTCCACTAAAGAGTTACAACCGATTCACTGCTCTGTCCCGATTACGTAGATTGGGGCTGGTATTTTGCTTAGTGCGATCCCCATATTTAAAAATCCTGATATCCGTTAATTAATTAGAACTCGTCTGACTGTTCTCAATTAATTAACCTCTTATACTTCCTTAGGTAGTACCCGTTCAACCTTATTATTATACCTTGATATTAACAAGCTTGCAAGACTTGGTATAATAAACATTGTAAACTCCCTAAGAGGATATCTCAACCTAAATAGATATGGTGTCTCGATACAACTAACTAGAAATCATACATGCATCCATGTTACCCAAGATATAAGGAATTGAGGAACCTCACAAGGTCCGTACTGAATAAGTCAAAGCAACAGTGAAGAACTCGCATATGTCTAATAGCTTATTGGGATTAAGATCAAGCTACTAAGACCTGAGATATTTAGTTCTTCACCTCATTATAAGGGTCAGTCTAGAAGAATATTATCTCTCTGCGATCCTATCAATACGTTCCACGGTATCAGCATAACTAGTGATTGAGACCCACCACTACTGTTAATGTTGCAGTCTAAACCAATAACTTTGCCCAAGTTATCTCGACTGTGATAATCATTTATATCTCATGAGTTACCAAAACACGTGATCCCCTCCAGATGCAGCTGGCACGTTAACTAAAACATGAGATAATGGACTTATTCACTCTCAACTATTTAATGTCAGATAGGTGATTGTAAATAGTGGAATAATCTTTGCATACACTAAAACACTGGTTTTGCTTTAGGTATACAAAATCCCAATAGTTTGATGAATGATTGGTTTTGACATTGTGTTTGAACTTTGGTTTTAATACTAGTTGTTGAATGTCTATCATTCCTGTTTAAAGTAATTATCTTAAAACATGGAAAATCTCAAATGTGATTAGATAAATGTCAAACTTTCTTTTGTTTGTCATCTCTTTTCCCATCTTTATTTAAAATATTACTAAAACTATATCTACGATCTATATCTCAACCTTATGGCTTATGTACAAAATGGTTACAAATCGGTTTTTGTTGCTAATTTGGAAATAAGAGATGTTTGCACGTGTCTTATGATAGTGGTGCAAATTAGTTAGATTTAGATTAGTAGAAAGTTGGATTAGTAAGGGATTTCAATAAAAGATTAAAGGATAAGGTGACAAAGAAACGTTCTTGATTAATGTTTAAGAATGGTTGGAATATTCAAGGAATTTTCATAGGCTAAGAAGTACAAGAATGAAAAAATCACAATTATTTTGCACATATTCATCTTTATAATCCTTGTCGTAGTGGGAGTGTTTTATCAAGGAAACATTCAATCGTTTATGTGTTCATCAAGAAATTAGGTTTCTTGGCAAATGAACATGGGAAGAAATGACCACGAAGACTGAAATGGAGGTTTCGAATGAGTTCGTTGAAAATTATTGGTACAATCCATGAATTTTGCGATTCATGGGAATTCATTGTTTTATATGTTCCACGGGTGGATTTAGGTCCATAACTGGCAATGGAAATGCAATGGCAATGGAAATGAAAAGGTAATATGGAAAATATACAGAAAATGGACTCTTAAGTCCATTTTTACAGCTTTGTCGGGATGAAGTTCCTGAAAAAGTTCTATATTTCATATTAACACTTTTTTTTCCTCATATGTTATGAGTTAATATCTGTAACACCGATGAGTTTGGTAAGTGATATTTGACTATAACAAATGGAAGGGCTTGGCAGGTACCAATAATAAATACATTATTCTAAATGCTTGATTATTTTATGCAGAAATTCGAATAATGGAATATTTATGAAATGACATACATAAAATTTGTGTTTATGGGAAATGTCAAAAAATGTTGAGATCATCATCATTATAAAGATGGTTTGCGTGATTTTCTTGTACATTATGTGATAATATTACTAAGTTTGGTGACACTGTAAAAGTATTATCGGACATAATGGTGATGGTTATCCGGACAGTTTAGAATGAAGAATTTGAATAATTTGGGATATATCATTGTGGATAGTATACATTATTCAAGTATTCTACATAGACTGCTATTCTGACTAGGGTTGACGATGTAATCTATATCGCATCAGATATTTGTTATTGCTGAGTGTAAAGGGACAAATATAGTCCATTATCCTTAATGGTTTATGGACACGGATAATCGGGTTATCTACTGAAAACGAGGGTATCGACCTTAATCTATGTGTTCACTTAGAAAGTAGAACCATATCTTGAAGAATCTCGAAACAATAAAATATTTATGAGAGTTATTTCATGACAAGCTAAACTTGTAGTGGGAGCTACTAAAGAAGTTATATGGTAGGGGACTTTACTTCGTGAAATGGCAGTAATCTCATTTTGCTAAAAAAATGTCACATTAAATGTGGAATTTAAGTGCTGAAGTAAAATTTAAGGATTTGTCAGGCCAGGTAGCACATAGGAAGTACCAACTGGTTTTTATAACCATAAGGCGATATTGAAGGAATGTAGTATAGCGGTTCTTTCACTAAGTGCAACATGTCGGCACCATTTGAAGCACGTGGTGGGCATAGTCTTGGTGATCCTCCAACGGTAAAATCTTTCAGTATAAGTAGGAGAAGATATGTAAACAATGATGGCCATATAGTTTTCTATAGACACATGGGTATACTAAAAGGTTTTACTTTAGTATAATTGGGAGATTGTTGGGGTTGTTGAGTATAGCTAAAGCAAAATTGTTATTTTAGTATATAAGACATATGTTCCACTATTTATAATCACCTATCTGAAGTAATATAGTTAATAAAAATAAACCCAATATCTCATGTTTTAGAACATATGGATGGCTCGGATGTTAGGGATATCACGAAGTTCAACAATAATTATGAGATATGAATCCCAATACCAAAAACCAAAAACCAAAAGTTCCAAAAAAATTGATCAATTTGCAATGGTGCTTTCGTGGGTGCTGTAAGCCCTCCATTCCAGCAGATTCTTCTTGTACATCATCGTATCTGCCATTTCAGTGAGCCGATTCCCCATGATCTTCAAAGCAAGTGGCTCGCAGCTCACACTATCCTTCTGGTGTAGCTTGTTGGCCCCATTCATTGGAAAGTACAAAGACCATTCTGTGTATTTGTGGGGATCAGGGTTACGGATGTAGTACCCTATGTGCTTTAGGAGCTGGGGTAATATGCGGCGTAGTGGTAAGAGGTCCTTCTTTCTTAGCCCCTTGATATGGTCATTAAATTTATGCTCGTTTGAGTCCCATAAAATCATCATGCAGGTCCTGAAGTCTACTGTACAGACAACCCAATGCTTGGTGACATCAAAATAGCACAGCAGGACCAACTCTAAATGCAAACTTCTATAAAAAAATAGGCATATAAAATGAAAATATTCAGATTCCAAAATGATTTCAATCCAAATCAGAAAAACATTGCATGATTTCAATCCAAATCAGAAAAAACCAATAAGAATATAGGGCCTATTGGCACTATTTGGTCAAAATAGAGCCAATAGTCACGATAAGAAAACCGTAATGAGGTTGAATATTGCATACCTTATCAGCTTCGATCCACTTTTTAAGGTAGCAGCCCCTCTGCAAACTGCTCAAGATGCTCCATGTTCAGCTGGAATCACCTCCTCGGTGTTTTCATTAGGCACCCATCCCTCAGGCTTCTCACCATGCATAGCCTTCCAGACATCCTCCACTGCTTTCTGAAATTAAATTTTATGTTGGTTTTAGTTTAGTTTATTATACAAATTTTAACTTCTATAATGAGATTTTTTTTTTAATTTTCCCTTAATTGGAATGGAATCCCCATCGCAACAAACCGGTGATTAACCCCATGCAATTTTGCCATATGTAGAACCGTGGCTAGAATGGCCACATAAGGTTCCATGTGCTCATTCTCCAACTCTTTTTTAACACCTTTGATGTATTCAAAGTAGTCTTTGCCAACAGCATGTGGCAGACCGACATTCCTCCTGAAAATTTTCATGGGATTAACCGATTAATTATCCATAATTACAAATGATATATAAACAAATAAATTTAGTAATAACTAATCTCCTGCTTACTTCTCTCCATCTTTATTCTGCATGTATTTGTCAAAGTCTGTGCCTCGGTTTTCGAGAACCCTGAATAGGCTTTTGAGCACTGCCGCCGGGAATTTCTTTCGGACCGGTCGGGGTTGGATTTCTTCTTCAGTTGTGTGTACTGTCTTAGCAATTGTTGTTGGAGTGTTGCTCTGTGTTTCTTGTGTTGAGTACGGGGATTCTCCTCCAAACATATTGTGGTGTATGCATAATTCCAAGTGAACTCAGCTGCTATTTCTTGGGTATTGGGTAGTTGACTGCACAGGGGTTGTTCTATCTGTTATTACAAATGAAGGATTAAAAAAACTTAGAAAACAGATGGGTCTGTTAATAGTACCAATAATCCCAATTTAGTAATCTTCAAATATATACAGTTTTTTTGGGACTATTGGTACTATATTTTTAAGATAATACCATTAGTCCCATCTGAATATGGTTTGAACTTACTGCTTCAGCTTCATTGTCTCCACTAGCTCTCGTGGACGTTTCTCCTAAGTTCCCTTTGTCCTTTTCTCCAGCAATCTGTTGCAATCAGAAAAAAAACTTATAAATCAGATGAGACTATTGGTACTAATTTTGTAACATAGTACCCTTAGACTGAAATTTAACAATCAGCAAATTTACAAATATTATGGGACTATTGGTACTATTTTATAAGATAGTACCATTAGACCCATCTCAATTTTTGTCTGAACTCACTGCTTGGTTGTCTCCAGCAGCTCTTGTAGACGTTTCACCTAAACACCCTTTCTCTCTTGCAATCTGTTCTCTTTCTCCGGCTCCTCTCGTAGCAATTCCAGACAATAGAGACATGATAACATTTGCTAGCATTTGAATAAATTCTGAACTCTGAATTCGGCCTTCACTTTTGATCGCTCTACTTTTTAGGGTAGAGAGAGAGCAATAATAATCGAATAGTATATTCGAGTCGAATCCACAAGGAATGTTAAGACGCATGAATTTCAACTAGTAATCCAGTTATCTAACCACTATTACAACTACCAACTAACATGTTTTTGTGTTTTTGATTTACTAAAGAGAAATGCAAAGTGATTAACAAACTTAGGACTTAACTAAACAAGCAATAAGTATCAAATGATATAAATTCAATAGGAAATGAAAGTGACTCCAATTATACTTCAACTAGGTCTAGGTGATAGGGATGTAACACTCTAACTAGAACTAGCCATTTTAATCCGACTTCATGTGGGAAACCTCCTAAGTATGATTCGCTCAACTCTCATTGCAATGAAATCAAGTAGATTAATGAAAGACCTAATTTCTACTAATTAGATATTAAGCAATTCATTAACTCCCAAAAGATTATGGAGTTCCTTAGCCCTACTATTCTCTAGCATGCAAATCTCTTTATCCTAGCATCTAATCTAAGCCTCCTAAGCATTAGATCAAACACTTGATATGCAACAATGGCGATCAATCACAATTACATAATAAAACATAGCCCCAAGAGAAATGAACATGAAATTAGAAAGTAAATTCATAATTAGAGCCTAATCCCATCACTTATCCCTAATCTACATATAATTGGAATCACAAAGAGGACTAGCTAGACATGATGAAGGAAAATAAACCATAGAAAATGCATAAAACCATAATCAAAAGATAGAGAATTCAATAAAGAGCAAAATAGTGGAAGGATCTTCAAATCTTCAAAGTATTTCCCCAACAATCAATGAAAATAGCAAAGTAGAAAGAGAGAAATGTTTCTAGGGTTCTAAGAATGTTAAAGTATGAAAAAGATACCCAAATGAGGGTGAATTTAGGGGTTAAATACATCAAAAATCGAGTTTGGGATGAGTTGGGGTGAGTCGGGATGAGTCTAGGCGAGTTTAAGTGAAGAGGGGCGGCCAACCGGCGACCCAATGGACCGCCGGCTGGGTCGCCGGTCTTCCTTCTCCTTGCGCAACTTTGCCATTTTCGCTCGTTCTCTCTTGTCCGAACTCCGATTCTCAATCCACCTTTTGTTACGACTTCCTAACGAGCTCCTCTTCGACATGGAGTAGTTTAATTGGCCAAATGAGTTCTTCATTATTCCTGTAAAAAGCATAAAAAGACTCGAGAGAACGAGGAAAACATAAATGAAATCAAACTAGTGAAACCCTAGCTATATAACTTGAAATTCCACATTTTTGATATAAGTTTCACTCTAATTAAGCTCGTTTCTTTCTCATTTCCGGCCCTCGATCCTTAGCTACTTAAATGCTCTTTCCAATTCTTACAAAAATAGTCGAAAACCAAAAGAAAATGAAAAAAGTATAAAGTATGCTACAAGTTAAGAAACCCTAGCATTTCTAACATTTAAGCACATAAATCGAGACTCAAACACATGCGAAATACACTTGAAATGCACGTAAAATACATGTTAATCACTCCCCCAAACTTAAGCCATTGTTCGTCCCGAACAATGAAACGAACAATCAAAACACTTAACATTTATGAGATGTGCATTTTGAATTCCTCGATGCCTCATATCACTTCAAAAACTATTTTAGTTCAAGAAAATTCTCAAGTCAAGGCAAGCATTCATAAGATCATTCACCATCCTATCTTAGAACTCTATCACTCAAGCACATTCAACCCTTGACCTCACAAGAAGTGTATATCACTCGATCACTCAATATAGGATAAAGGGTAAGCACTCATCGAAATCATGCAATATACAACTTTAACCATAAGCTTGCCTATCAACTCAAGTTTCCAATACTACAATGCATGCGCAAATTAGGATCAAAAAGGTCTTTCTTAAGCTTGTAATGTAGGGACATTGGTTAAGGTAGGGAATTTTAGGCTATGTGACTTAAATTTTCATCCAAGCACCCTTTACCACCTTTCTTCATCTTTCTAAGTATGAATTTCTTTATCTTCCACCTTATCCAACCCCTTTTTATCTAATGAAACCCCAAGCTTCTTCCAAATCTCATCAAATCGAAAGAAACACTCATTTATGCTCTTATTCTTTCTTTTTTCTTTTCTTTTTCTTGTAAGAACTTTGTTCTTACTACTCTTTTTTTTTTTCTAAAAACTTTGTTCTTATTCTTTTTATTTTCTAACATTTGAGCTTATAGGAATGTTTTTTCAACTCAAAACAAATCAACAAGACCCTTCACCATCACCCACCATTCTTCATGAATTTTCAACTTTCACCAAGGTTCCCTTAACCATCCTTCACCCCCTATCATCCGGTTTAAGAAGAAAATGCTCTATAAGGCTCAAAATGGGACAACAATGGTAATGAAGGATAGGTTAGTGTTTAGGAATTATAGGTTATACAATGATGGCCTAAGATCATCTCCTAATCATGCACACATGTAGCACTTCTAACATGAGTATCAAGGCAAGTTCTAGCAAAGAAAATGCAATGCATGACCAAGCTCTCAAGAAAGGATATTAACTATGTAAGATGCATAGTTTTTAGGCTCAAAATCCTCACAAGCTTTTTGCCTAGAGTCTAAGTGCCTAATATCAATCATTCCAAGCTATTCAAGTGAAATGACCTAATCATGCTCGACTTTAACTTGAAAATTTCAAAACACTTTCACATTTTCCATATTTCATCATAGGCATCTCCCTCTTATGCACAATGGAATGACAAACACGTGCTTTCGCACTCAAGCATGCAAGCATACCTTCATTATTCAATTCAAAACTTTTCAATTTTCTAAAAATTTCGCACATCAACACACAAACTCGTCACCAAACCAACTAACAAGCAAGTTTTTCCATTTATACCCAATCAACCACAATCATCAAAGAAGTCAAATCATATAATCAATGAAATCATAATGATACCACATCACATAGAAACTTGAAAAACCAAGAGTAAAGTAATTTAAATTCCTTATCCCACCCCCCTCCCCCAAAATTCCTTATCCCACCCCCCTCCCCCAAACTTATTTTAGATCATAAAATCTGAAATGAGTTTGGAGGGAAGAATAATAAGAAATTTAAATTACACTTACAAAGGTCCAAAGCTATGTTGAAGGTGGTTTTGAAAGCCATTCAATCCTTTGCTTGCTTGATCGGTTTGATTTTCTTCCTTCACTCGTTCCAATCACGATTCGACTTCGTGCATTGACAATGAAACACATGGAACTTGTGAAGTAGAAAGAAACTTAAGAATATGAAGTATTAGCATAGAGATAAGGAAAAGGTAGGAGAAATGACTTAATCAAAAATAAGAAACAAAAACTAAAAACGAACTAAAACTAACTAAAACGAAAAAGAAAAGGATAGTTGTTGGGGTGCCTCCTAACTAGCACTTGTTTTTAACTTCGTTAGCTCGACGATACCTCTTTGCCCTTTTCAAGGGACTTTGAATGAAGTCCAACCTCGATCAAGAACCAACTCATCCTCAAGCTCATCAAACTTCGGTTCATCTATTCTTGACTCCTCCGGATCGTCCAAAGCACTCGACATGTGGAATGTTGCCTTCTCTCCATTCATTTGAAGGGTGATGCTCCCTTCGAAAACATCAATGAGAGCTCAAATCGTGACTAAGAATGACCTTCCAAGTATCATTGGGATGTCCCGGTCCTCCGGTATGTCGAGGACAACGAAATCCACCGGAAAGATGAGTTTTTTAACCCTTATGAGTACATATTCAACTATACCTCTTGGATAGGAGATTGAATGATCCGCCATTTGGAGAGTAAGTGAGGTGGGCTTAAGAGTTCCAATCTTCAAACGATTGAAGATGGAAAGGGGCATCAAATTCACACCCGAGCCCAAATCACACAAGACATTCCTAAAAGTTTGGCCTCCTATCTCACAAGGTAAAGTGAACTTCCCGGGGTCCCCTTCTTTGTTTGAAATCTTCTTTTGTAGATGAGCACTACATTCTGGTTTCACCCTTATCAAATTTACTTTTCTTTTGAACCACATCCTCCAAGAATTTCTCATGATCCGGAATTTCACTCAACAAACCAATCAAAGAAGCATTTATCTCCAATTTCTTGAATGCATCTAAGAAATCACATTTCCTCTCATGCAAATTCTCATCAATAGGCTTAAGGGAAGATGCTAGATTATCCAAGCAATTCGGTTCCATATCTCATTAGAGACTTTAGAAGATGGAGTAGAATGAGTACATTTTTTATTCTTGTGAACACTCTTATTCTCTATAGGTTCTTGAGCACCAAATTTACTCCTCAACTTTGAAGTTTCATAAGCATCGTTCCTTCTTTGTAGACCCTTTAGTGTATCAAGACGCTCATCAAAGGGAATTGCCTTGGAAATCCTCATTCTTGAATAGTAATCATGAATATCCCAATTTGTCCAACCTTCTATTGATGGAATAATTGGACAAAGATCTATGATTCTTGAATCGGACTCATCAAATTCCACAAGATTGCTCTTAGCAAGATTCGGAGATTTTCCACAAGATATATGTGAAGGTGTCGAAAAAACTTCACTCACCACATGAATGGCGTTTCATTGTTGGTTCGGGTTTTCTTGAGCCTTGCTAGAGGATTCTCCGGCCTTTTGTAGAGCATTCACTTGATTGGCTATTTGCTTTACTTGTCCTTCAAGCATCATTACTTGCTTGGCAAGAGTTGTCACTGAATTAGCAATGGTTGTCACCAAATTCTCCAAGGCATTGACCTTTTGACCGGTTTGAGTGATGAAAACACTTTGTTGATTGGCCATTTGTTGTCGTTGATTCGCCATTTGACCTTGGTTAGCCAACAATTGTTGCAGTAATTGATCCGTTGAAGAGAGGTTCTTCTTGGGCTCTTCAATCACCCCTTGAGAGATGGAAAATCCGGAAGGTGGAACTTGAGCGTTGCTAGCATTACCATAGGAAAGGTTGGGATGAGTTCGATTGTTGGGATTATAGGCTTGATAACCTCCTTGTTGACCATAGGAGTTGCCTCCTTGCTTCCCTTGAAACCCCCCTTGATAATTTCCTTGAAATCCATCTTGAGCCCCTTGAAATCCTTGCCTATTGTAGTTACTATATGTCCTTTGATCCACAAAACTCACTTCTTCCCTTCCATTGAACTCCCAATTCTCTTGAGATTGAGCCATTTGAATTTGAGCTTTTCTTTCATCTTCATATTTTCTCTTCATATTAGCAAGCTCCAATGCTAATGCCTCATACCTCTCATCCTCAATCGAAGCAACCTTTCTAGAATGGCCCCTCTCCATTGGCCATTGATAGTTATTAGACGCCATCTCTTCAATAATTCTTAAAGCTTCCTTTGCATTTCGATTGAGAAGGCACCCACCGGAAGTAGCATCTACAATGCTTCATGTATGAGGTGTTAACCCACTGTAAAAGTTGGTCATTTGTTGACCCTCATTGAAGCCATGTTGAGGACATTTCCTTAGGAGCTCTCTATATCGTTCACATGCTTCACACAAGGTTTCGTCACCTTGCTAAGAAAAATATGAGATGTCGGAGATGAGCCTTTGAGCTTTGGAGGGTGGAAAGTACTTGGAAAGAAAGACCCTGCACAAATCTTCCCAAGTGTGAATGTTGGCCTTGTTCAATCCTTTGTACCAATCTTTAGCTCGATCCTGTAGAGAAAACCCAAACATTTGCATGCGAATAACATCATTTGAGACTCCATTTAGCTTAATGGTGTCGCAAATATCAAGCAACGTGCTAAGATGGGCGTTCGGATCCTCCATAGGACTTCCACCAAATTGCTCGTCTTTAACCATTTGGATGAGACTGGATTTGAGCTCAAAATTATTGGCATTGATCGTTTCCCATTCTCCTCCTTGAAATTGTTCCGTTGAAGATTGGAACATATGATTGAGAGGAGGTGCTTGAGCCTCATTTGCCCTCCTTTCTTGCTCATCCTTTCATGCTCTAAACTCTTCAATTTCCTTCATTAGAGCTTCCATTGCTATAAAATAAAAATAAAAAGAACAAATGCTTAAATTAGCAACTTAATAACCAAATCAACTATTCAAAGTCAAACTAAACATTCCCCAGCAACGGCGCCAAAAATTGATCGCTCTACTTTTTAGGGTAGAGAGAGAGCAATAATAATCGAATAGTATATTCGAGTCGAATCCACAAGGAATGTTAGGATGTATGAATTTCAACTAGTAATCTAGTTATCTAATCACTATTCAAGCTACCAACTAACATGTTTTTGTGTTTTTGATTTACTAAAGAGAAATGCAAAGTGATTAACAAACTTAGGACTTAACTAAACAAGCAATAAGTATCAAATGATATAAATACAATAGGAAATGAAAGTGACTCCAATTATACTTCAACTAGATCTAAGTGATAGAGATGTAACACTCTAACTAGAACTAGCCATTTTAATCCAACTTCATGTGGGAAACCTCCTAAGTATGATTCACTCAACTCTCATTGCAATGAAATCAAGTAGATTAATAAAAGACATAATTCCTACTAAGATATTAAGCAATTCATTAACTCCCAAAAGATTATGGAGTTCCTTAGCCCTACTATTCTCTAGCATGTAAATCTCTTGATCCTAGCATCTAATCTAAGCCTCCTAAGCATTAGATCAAACACTTGATATGCAACAATGGCGATCAATCACAATTACATAATAAAACATAGCCCCAAGAGAAATGAACATGAAATTAGAAGGTAAATTCATAATTAGAGCCTAATCTCATCACTTATCCCTAATCTACATATAATTAGAATCACAAAGAGGACTAGCTAGACATGATGAAGGAAAATAAACCATAAAAAATGCTTAAAACCATAATCAAAAGATAGAGAATTCAATAAAGAGCAAAATAGTGGAAAGATCTTCAAATCTTCAAAGTATTTCTCCAACAATCGATAAAAATACCAAAGTAGAAGAGGAAAATGTTTCTAGGGTTCTAAGAATGTTAAAGTATGAAAAAGATACCCAAATGAGGGTGAATTTAGGGGTTAAATACATCAAAAATCGAGTTTGGGACGAGTTGGGGCGAGTCGGGATGAGTCTAGACGAGTTTAAGTGAAGAGGGGCGGCCAACCGGCGACCCAATGGACCACCGGCTGGGTCGCCGGTTGGGTTGCCAGAATCTCTATCCCCGGCGGTGGGCTGGCCGGCGGCCCGGTGGGTTGCCGGCTGGGTCGCCGGTCTTCCTTCTCCTTGTGCAATTTTGCCATTTTCGCTCATTCTCTCTCGTCCGATCTCCGATTCTTGATCCGCTTTTTGCTATGGCTTCCTAACGAGCTCCTCTTCGACATGGAGTAGTTTAATTGGCCAAATAAGTTCTTCATTATTCCTGAAAAAATTATAAAAAGACTCGAGAGAACGGGGAAAACATAAATGAAATCAAACTAGTGAAACCCTAGCTATATAACTTGAAATTCCACATTTTTGAACATAAGTTTCACTCTAATTAAGCTCATTTCTTCCTCGTTTCCGGCCCTTGATCCTTAGCTACTTGAATGCTCTTTCCAATTCTTATAACAATAAATCGAAAACTAAGAGAAAATGAGAAAAGTATAAAGTATGCTACAAGTTAAGAAACCCTAGCATTTCTAATATTTAAGCACATAAATTGAGACTCAAACACATGCAAAATACACTTGGCATGCACATAAAATACGTGTTAATCAACTTTCTTCATAACTTCTTCACTTATAGCATAGACTTTCCTCTTTCTCTTCTCAGCAGCCACTCTTTCGGCATCCTCCCGTGCTGAAGCTTCTCTAGCAGCAGCCAATACAGCCGCATCCTCGCGAGCTTTAGCATCTCTGGCGTCCCTTGTAGATGCATCATAAGGAATTTAATCCACACTAGCCCTTCTATGTGATGGTTCTGGTGGTGGTGAATCTTGCCGCTCGTCCAATTCTTCGTGCTCTGTCTTTACTCTTCTCATAGCCAGGAATGTACTTGAGAGCGAAAGAGCTGCACTCCGTCTCCACTGACACATAGTAATCAGACAGCTCTTCTTTCAAGTTAGGTTCCAACACACCATGCACCTGAAAATTAGGTAGTTAGCAATAACCTTAATGCAAAACATAAGTTGGACATCGAGATAGTACCTCTGTGATGTCGACTTTGGAATAGGATTGCTCGTACTCATACTTCAAACCACGTGGTCATTCTCCCTGATAATCACCCCTCAATCCACCAATCTCCGTGCCAAATTCCGGCAGAGCCTCGTAGATGCATCCCTAAAGGAAAATACAAAAATTATTATTTTAGATATACAATAAATTATGAAACATAAAGCAGTAACTTCATTTTTTTTACTATAAATGATGAAACATAAATCAGTAACTTCAATAAATTATGAAACATAAATTATGCATACCAAAAGTACAAGGGTGTTTGCGTGGAGATGGAATGATCTAGTTGCCATTTGTTTTTTCCTAACATTTTTTACTGCCCGTTGCAAGATTTGGAATGACATTGATCCCCATGGGAATCTGTCGCAAGTCTCTTCATCTTCTACAAGAACCCATACCCAATCGGGAATCTTCCAGTTGCAGGGATCATTCCCCAACACCACA